>AYEL01080545.1:0-22058 GCA_000484575.1 Olivierus martensii
TATTTTTATTAATAAATATTGCTGTAATTTGTATAACAGCAATATTTATTAATAAACAATCACTGTGCCATCTCTATGCCAGATTTAACACTGATTTTTGATAAATTATCACATTTTACAGGTTTTTTACTCAAGATTTGTCTCAGTGCCTTTTAAAAATGGCAGGTGTGAATTATTTCTCTGTATTTAATTGTTCTAAATTGTTAAATTTGCCAAAAATAATTAATAATATATTAATATTAACATTTTCAAACGAATAGGATAGGTTGTCTTGTTCTTCCCTTAATTAACATAATGTAACTAGCCCAAAAACAAAGGTCATGTAGTTGACCTTGTTGGATGCTTTTTGTCAATAATTATACACAACTAAAATATTATTCTAAATGAGATAATTAGAAACTAAAACAGTATTTATTAAACTAAAAAATATTTACCTAAAAACAATAATCTTTGTTTCTCATTAGCTAATCTCTGATTTACAGGCCCTTCTGTTAATAATTTGTATGGACAATCTATTAAAAAAGCAAAAAGATATATTTTGATATTTTTAACAATTTAAATATAAATTTATATAAAATACTAAATGTATTTATCAACATTAAATTTTATCAACAATTTTTTGTTGTATACAAAAAAATACTTATATAACATACATATATATATACAGGAATCCCTTGATTAGTGCAGTATATAAATCCTCACAATACACTACATATATCAAAACCACACTAATGAAACTAAAAACCAATGGGAATAATTATAATGTATCCTGAAAAATATCAAAATTATAAACGTATTTTTTCCCCTCTCTCAAAACATATCTATATTGCATTATATATATTTTAAATCATTGAGGATTATGTGTAGGTATTTAAAAACTTATAATAAGAATTAAAATTTATTTTTCACAAAAATATTATTTTTTACAAAATTGCATAAATTTTTTAAAAAATAATTGCATGTCTGTAGACATCAAATACTGAAGAGGAATTAAAAGCACGGCTGGCTATTTAATATTGTAATGGCTATTATTAGGTAATTGCCATTCATGCTAAATTAATTTATATATAAAATTACGAACAAATTTAAAATATAACAATTAGATGACGAAAGTCATAATATTAACGGAATAAAAATAAATATATAAATAAATTTATTATGGTACTCTAATCATGTAGACAACAATTTCTGAGTTTCAGTTGCCAACCCTTCAGAGGATTTGCAAGGAAAAAAAATGTTGAAGCACACTAATCAAATTTGGCGCCACATATATTAAGGGATAATCTCAAATTTTTTTTGTGCACTAATCAAAACCCGCACTAATCAAGGGACTCCTGTATTTATATGTGTAAATATATATAGGTAGGCCTTGATTAGTGCGAGTTTGAATAATGCGATATTCAATTAGTGCGACTTATACTTAGTGCAAGCAAATATTTAATTAATGCGAGTTGTAAGCATAGACCAGACTTACTAACAAATGTCCGTCCCCTTTTATGATGTCAATTAACAAATTATCGTTAATTTTTGGTTAGTAAAACTGGACAAGGAGCAGTCCAAGAACAATAGTTAATTTTCGGTTAGTAAAACCGGACGAGGAGCAGTCCATGAACAGTCACATAATTTTCAGTTAATAAAACCAGACGAGGAGCAGTCCAAGAACAGTCACTTGCTCCGTCTCCTTTTATGATGTCAATTAACAAATTACCGTTAATTTTTGTTTAGTAAAACCAGACGAGGAGCAGTCAAAGAACAGTCACTTGGCTTTGAAGGGATAGTAAAACTGGAGGAGGAGCAGTCCCAGAACAGACACTTGGCTTTAAGGGTGAAACACCAGAAAGATGGGCTTTTTGCTGTTAGCTATTTAACATACAGTACTATTATTCAGCTTTGTTATCGTATATATACAGTATAGTACAGAAGCCAGAAAGATGGGCTTTTTGCCATTAGCTATTTAACATTACTATTATTTAACTTTGTGTAGATTTTTGATTGATTAAAAATTGATTTTTATTTTGATATTATTGTATACATACAGTATAGTAAAGAATTTTCTCTTTTAAAAAGTATCGAAATGGATAAAAAAGCAAGATCACTTCTGATGATAAATCAGGAAATGAAAAAAGAGGTTAGTGATTATGCTAGAGCAAAAAATGGGTGTGACTGAATGACATAAAAGCGACACTCAACTTCCGCTTTCGATTCGCTATTTTGATTTCGATTTGGCGGTTGGTTGATGATGGTAATGACATAAAAGCGACACTCATTTTCCGCTTTCGATTCGCTATTTTGATTTCGATTTGGCGGTTGGTTGATGATGGTATGAGATGCAATTCCTGGTAAGTTATTAATTTAGATGATAAACAATGATGTAAAATATGAAAATAAATATTTCTTAAACAGTTAGTATTATGGTTATTCATCGTGAGGTTGGCTTATGGCCAGAATCTCACAAAGCAAGAACCAATTAGCATATTTTACATATACTTAATACTTCGAATAGTGCGAATTCAAATAGTGCAAGAAATTCGTGGAACCCATTATTTGCACTAATTGAGGCCTACCTGTATTTATATAACTTACAGGGTGATCATTTTATCTATATACTTATAAAATACAGATTATGTATGTATGTATGTATGTATGTATGTATGTATGTATGTATGTATGTATGTATGTATGTATGTATGTATGTATGTATGTATGTATGTATGTATGTATGTATGTATGTATGTATGTATGTATGTATGAAACTTTTTTATTTAAAATCTAAAAAAGATATTTAGGAATATGATATAGAATTTTGTTCAGTATCAGTATGGGCATGTCCCTACGTCGCCCTTTTTTTTATTTGGCCCTTTTTTAGGGCCCTAGGGGGCCCAATTTTTATTTATTTTATGACAATAAATACCAATAGATGGCGCTAAGTGTGAAAGTAAGGGGCAACAGATAACTTACCTGCATTACTATTACTGGATTTTTACATAATTATTTAGCCAATACAATTATTATTGATTATGATACAGGATACTGTTCAGTATCAATTTGTGTTCAATCAGTATCTTTATATCATACCTTTTCATTGGATGTTTTATTTTAAAGGAATTTTTATGCTGAATTTGCAGTTAAGCCTGTTCTATATCCATAATTATGATTCTGACATATATTTCAGATGAAATTTATTGATATTTATATTTTATCACACAAAGAAATTATATAATTATTCATCAAGACGTAAACTATTAGACTTATATGTTTATCCAATATTATGTAATAATAATAAGTAATATTTAAAATCACACAAAAAGCAGTAATATATACAAATTTTTTATTTGTTGTAATTTTAAATGAAATTAATCCACTTTGCATTTTATTTTGAGTCTCTCCCCCTTCGAAATTTTTTGTAGTGCTATGCGTGATTATTATAATATTTTTCTCCAAGCTGATCGGAAAAACAATTTGGATTGGCCAGACCTATTTTATAACAAATGTTACATATTACATTAGTCTTTATTTCTCTAACAAATACGCATAAATATTTTATATTTTATTTAATAACTAAAACATTGTTAGTCATAATTTACAGAATTCTTCCCCCTTACATCATTTAACATCTCAAATCTACTCCTAAAGTGTGACATAATTTATGGATTCTCTCTAGCTAATAAACAAATAATACTTAAACTAGCACACACAGAAATAATATACATAGCATATAGAAAATTTCCATTTTATTGTCAAATCTATTCTTATGCCACATCATGGTCATGATATAATTATGTATTTCAACCAAGCATTATAATAATATAAATTATATGTAAAAATTTAAATATTGTCCACACATTCACATAAAAAATCAGTGTCCAGCATTTCCTGAATGGCCATGCCTGTTTTTAACATGGGCAAAATAATTAAATTCTTGGATAAATTAAATAAAGAGCCAAGCACGTGTTAAAAAAGTGCTGGTTTTTTGCATGTGTGCATGGCCTTTTGTACTATGCCAGTAATCTCAAACTCAAATTGAGAGCGGGCCGAATGCACAGTTCGAAAGGAAACAAAGGCCGAATATTTTTAAACAAAAATACAGTGAAAGGAAAATATTTTATTTTTTCAATAGTTACTGATAGCACAGCGTAGGTTGAGTAGAGTATGCTTTAAAACTTTAGATCAGGGGTGGGCAACCTTTTTTGTAGGGGGCCGTATAGAAAAATTTATGGTGGGCCACGGGCCAAAACAAAAACAATTGATAATAATAGTATTTATTTAAAAAACAGAAGGTACAGATATGTAAGTATACATAGCGTTGGTATTAGATATAATAAAATAATGTGGCCCGCGGGCCGGAGGTTGCCCACCCCTACTTTAGATTATTATTTTGTTAACATTAAATTGAAATAATTTTCTGATTAATATGTATTTAAACAAATATCTAAAATATCTTGGGGAATACAAAATTACTTTGCGGGCAGGATGCAGCCCGCGAACCGTGAGTTTGAGATCACTGTACTATGCAACATAGGACCAAGCAGGTGCTTCACTTTCTATTGCAAAGCGGTTGTTTAATACGTGTTTGTTTGTTGTATAATAAAAGATATTTCTATATATTTAATACAAGTGTTTTCATACAGGAACAAATTTTGAATATTTAATCATTTAATTTTTAAAGGAAATATAAACAAATAACAACAAGAGAAAAATGATATTGAATTTGGAGCATTGTTATTGTATGATTATATATACAATATATTGCATGTTAATGATTATTTTAATAATTATTTTTAATATGCGATTTATAAACAAAACTCGGCAACGCCGGGTATTACAGCTAGTAACAAAATTCAGCAATACCGGGTATTACAGCTAGTCATGCATATATGGCATTTTATATGTAAGAAGAGTACATTTGTTTGTTGTAAAGAGGTAAATTGTTTGGTCTAGGTTGGTGTAGTTTGGAAACACACTAGAAGATAGCATCACAATGCTCCCCAAGATAGGTATACACATGACTAATTGAGTCACAGACCTGCCTGAAGAATGCTGTTTTTTTTTGCAAATTTTGTTATTGACATTACAATCTGCCATTTCTCACAGTACAATGAGCATTTATTGTGGAAATGTATTTTCAAAGACAGTCATGGGCACACATGAAGGAGCAATTTCACTGAAAGTATCCTGACATGCCTATGCCTAACAACTTGACAATTACAACAATAGTCAATCATTTCCAAAAAAACAGGAATGTTGGTGACAAGACAACAATGAGGCATTCTTATGTGCTAATAGATACAAAACTGGAGGAGATATGGGTAATATTAGAATGATCCTCAATAAAAAGTTTGCGTAAACTCTCAAACACAGATGTCGTATGGGAAATGCACACAAGGCAACAAAGAAATTATGTCTCAGTGCATACCATGTTCACTGTGTACAAGAACTAAAAGAACCAGACACTCTCAAATGAATTGCATACTATAGGTTAGTGATGAGCAAACTACGGCCTGCAGGTCACATCCAGCCCGCCGTGATGATTTTTGCAATCTGCAGTCCATGCACAAGTGTAAGATTTTTTTTAAAATTTTACTACAAAAATGTTAAATTACATAAACAAAGCAACATAATTATTTAATTAAATTTAGATTTTGAATGCTAAAACAGCCCTATCCGATTTATACGTGATATAAAATGCATCCTATAGGGACAGATTTATATGCATTGTGGCTCCTAAACTATAAGAGGATCAATTAAATGCATTTAAATTCTTTCTTTTCTTTTAGAGAAACATGAGCTTCTTGTAATATGAGCTCTAAGCTGTAGCTTATCTAATTTATGCATAAATCTGGCATCGGCACCTTATTGTGATGCAAAAATATGAGAGGGTCCCTGAAATATATGATAAAATTTGAAGTTATGGGAGTAGGCTTAACAATGTGCCAAATGTGTCATCTAACACCATTGTTAAGCCTGCTCCTATAGGATAACATGGCAAAATGTTCCAGACAGGACACCTTCTTCAAATTTTATCATAAATTTGAGAGAGCCCTCTATGTATGATAAAATTTAATGTGATTCCATCTAGTTTCAATCATATGATGCAAAAATATGACAAATTTGAGGAGGTCCTCTGTGATATATATATTTGCATGGTATGATTAAAATCAGATGGAGCCCCATCAAATTTTATCATATATTGCAAGACCACTCAAATTTATTATATTTTTTTATATTACAATAGGGAACCATACATTTTTTATCACATATGATCAAAATCAATAAAAAATAGAGGTCATTATGTTTTATAAAGCAATTACTGCATATTACAAAGAAGAAATAAATAACAAAAATACAAAAAATTAATAACAAAAAATGATAAATAAATGAAAATAAAAAAGGAAGAAATAAGATAAAATTAAAAAGCTTTATGTTCATTCAGCCAAATATCTGTACTGCTAATTGTCTGTTTGGTTAAATGTCCATTGGCCAAGCCAAGTGTCTGGGAGCATGCTCATACATACACACACACTTTTACACATGCATACATACACAATCTGTATTTTATACGTTATATAAATTCTATTTTTATTTTCCCATAAAATTTTCATTAAAGAAGATCAAGATTTATAATGTTCTAGAAATTCAGGTCTAAATTATTTTGTAACATTTCTATTGGAAATAAAAAATTTATTGCATTAATATTCAGGAAAATAATATTAATTTTAACTAATATCAATATCATATAAATTTTACTTTAAATTTCAATTACATATACATACTTAATTCTTTTAAAAAAGAACTTGTTTCTAAAAGAAAAGAATTGCTATCTTCTGAATCTGAAAAAAGAAATTGGAATATTTGTATTAATAAATGATAATCATGATAATATTTTTTAATTGAAAGAAGTAAAATGTTTTATATAATTATGCATGAAAAATTTTACACACAGTATTCATTTTATTTTTTTAAATTATTTTAATATCTTACATAATAACTACATAAAATAATTTTAAAAATCAACAATTTATCACTAACCTAAAATTGAATTTATAGAATCTTCCATATTACATAATAACTGTAATTCTTTTGATAGCCATTCTATCAGCTGGGTATATTTAATACATTTTGGTCCTTCTCTAATATAATCTTTTAACATACTCTCATCTATCTTCTCTTTGAATCTTTAATAATTACCAATGCAAGTTAAAAAAAGATCGGAAGAGCGGTTCAGCAGGAATGCCGAGACCGATATCGTATCAGATTTAAAAAAAAGAAATGGTTTAAAAATTTAATTAAATTTTATCAATAGATGGCGACACTATCTTGATATTGGGAAAAATTGTGTTAAAATGAATTCAACCGAAATGAAGTTTTGTTTTATATAGCCTATTCATTTTAAATTTAAAATGCAATAGCCATAATTTAACATATTCAAAATATATCTTCTTTGACTGTTTTTACCCATTTCTACTAAATAAGCATGTTAGAAAGATTAAAGCAAAGTGAAGAAAAAAATTAGATCTACCTTTTAAGTTATTAATTTATTTAGATTTAAACATAGAATACATTGATCTGATAATATTTTAAAATATAATATATACTACCTAGAAGATTCTATGAAAAATGTTGCTTTGATTAATTATTTAGAGTAATGTATAAGATATAATTTGATATATAAATTTTACTATTTCCTTTAATTATTTCTGTGGATGATCAAACTGAAAAAATATTAAAAAATTATATAATGTAATGGAATTAATTTAATTTACAGATAGGATAAATTGCAGCTCTCTGGATTTTATCTTTAGGATGCGGGCTTAACATTTAGTAGAAAAAAAAAAAATAAAAAAATAGAATGGTGGGAATTCAGTAAAAGCGAAAATTTGCAATAAAGTTATAATGTGAATATTTAGAGTTTGCCTTTAGTTTTCGACCAATAAGAAACGAATAATTATCGAAAAGCAACAGAAGAACAGAAGTATACTGTACTGTATTTTATTTTCTATTTATAATTAAAGAAACGAATTTTTCTAAATAAAAATTGAATGATTGAATAAATTCTTATTTCCATCTTATTAAAGTTATCAATTAAAGAAACGAATTTTTCTAAATAAAAATTGAATGATTGAATAAATTCTTATTTCCACAAACACTAAAAATATATATATAGGTATCCCTCCTATAACACGGTAGATAGGTTCCCGAAAAACAGCGTGTTTTGTGAAACCGTGTTATACGAGACCCAAAGCAAATACAAAAAAGGAGAGTTACGTTCCAAAACGAATTAAATACAAATAACTTTCTTTAATTCCACATAAGAAACTTAATGTTTATTAAGAATATAGTATATAGGTTCCCGAAAAACAGCGTGTTTTGTGAAACCGTGTTATATGAGACCCAAAGCAAATACAAAAAAGGAGAGTTACGTTCCAAAACTAATTAAATACAAATAACTTTCTTTAATTCCACATAAGAAACTTAATGTTTATTAAGAATATTAATAACACGAAATATAAAGAAAAACTAATTTTTATTAAGAATATTAATAACACGAAACATAAAGAAAGAAAAAATATATACAGTAAGATCCTAAAAAACAATATATGTAAAATTAAAGGAAAGAAAAAGTATACAGCCTATATAAAATTCATTTAATAATTATATCTTCCTTGCGATCCTAAAAAACAATATATATAAATAAAAGGAAAGAAAAAGTATACAGCCTATATAAAATTCATTTAATAATTATATCTTCCTTGCCACTATTTCGTTAAAACGAGAAAGTTTTTTCTTTAACAATATCAGTTTCACTTTCTGAACTTTTTTATGCATTTAAAATTTGTATATCTTCTGCTCTCTTTACAAAATTTGTAATCTAACCCGCTATAACCCGCTAGAAAATGCGTTCTTTAACATATATCTAAAAAATTTATGAATAAAAAAAGTTCTCTTCACATTCCTCTATTGAAGAAAAACTTATTTTTTATTCAAGAACTGAACGTTTGGAACAGAAAACATTCAATTGTCGCCAATTAACTCAATTTCAAATAGAAATCGAAAACAGACCTCATATCCCTCTCATGGCAAAGTAGCGAAATTGCATTTATGACTAATTTTAGCAAAGTATTTCCCAGTGATTGCATATTGTGTGTATGGATTTACAAAATTAATGAAAATGTTTTGTGTTGTAGGAGAGTAAACGTAGTTTTCTAAATGTATTAAGTAAAAACCGTGTTGTAGAAATACCGTGTTATATGAGGGTTTCCGCAATTTTCAAATCGTGTTAGAGCGAAACCGTGTTGTAGGAGGGATACCTGTAGTAATAATAATTTTTTTCATAATGAAGTTAGATTTAGTTCAATCATCCTACTAAATCTCACAACATATTTAATATAAAGACGACCACTTTGTAGCCCACTGTGGATTTGTTAACACTAATGAGTGGACAGTGATCAATTAAGATTAAAAATGAGAAAGAAAGAAAAAATCTGGAAGACTGGGACTTAATAAGAATATTACAGCACTGTTCTTCATGTGGCAAGCAAATAGTTTACTGTACAGTATTGCCATCCTGCAACTTTACTACATTAAATAATAAAGTACTAGATAGGGAAAGTGGCGACACTCCGTCACGTTTGTGCAAAGAGTAGCTTTGTCGTCTGCTAGTAAAACAATATCGTCATATTTAAATCATTTACGTGAATTTTTTTGATAGCTTTAAAATTTCACCATCATTTATTATTTTTATTATAATTAATTACTTTATTTTATTTAACTTTATTTATTTATTTATTTAATTTGTTAATCATAATAATATAATATATCTAATATGTTACAAAATCGCATAACAATGTTGTAACATATTAGAACATTATACTATATATATAATTTATTTTGCATATTAGAGCATTAATATACATAATATATAACATAATGCTTTAACAGAGCATTAAAATGTCCTACATATTAATGCTGTATGTTAAGGTATGCAGTGGCGTAGCTGATGGTCAGCAGACCCCGCGGTGCGGGGGGGCCCCGAGCTTCTACATTAACGAATATAATATTAGAAAACAGAAAAAGTCTTTACAGATCCATATGCTTTATATCAATAAACTAACTTGTATTTTTTGGCTAAAATGGAAATGCTTTATTAAAGAATTTGTATTAAGGATATACATAATCAATAATTGATTTAATCGAGAACAATTATACACGGCTAAATACATTTAAAATATATAAGTTCATTTAAAAACTATCGACAGAAATATTGATAATATCACTTTGATCAGGAATTGTATCTGTTTATCCATGTTCAATTATATTTTCATTTATTTTATTTAGTATATTAATTTTCGAAATTAATATCTCTTTCACTCTTTCGATTTACTTTTACATTCCATTACCTAACAGCCCATCATATCGATAAAAAGTTGATATTTACATTCTATTGACTATTTAGGATGCGCCGATATACAAACGAACGACTTTCTTTGCACAAAAATGGCGAAAGGTCACGTGATGCTGAGCAGCCTATGGGAGCGCTACATTATCGGCAAATGCGCCGGAAGAGTGTCGTTATTTTCCCTATCTAGTACTTTACTGAATAACAGATCAGGGCGCCTTCAGTAATTTCTCGAGGCTATATTGACTGTCATCAAGGATATTTTAGATTGCCACCAAGAATTATTAGGAACTCTGCTTTAAATTATTTTTGTAATTAAGTTTTATAATAATTTTGTCGATAGATGGCAGGATATGCAACTTTTTTATATTTGAATACTTTATATTTTAGTTAATAGATAATGTGACATGTAAAATTTATTTTATTTGTGTAATTAAACTTTTCGATATATTCTTAAACATTAGCTGTTTAAAAGATATAACATGTTTATAAACACAAATAATATTGTAATTGGCCTTCCAATATCAATAATATATAGTATATCTATTTAAACCTCTATCCAGAATGTTTTGGGCACATCTTGAAGTCCCATTTCGGATATGTTCTAAATGGATATTTCTAGTTATGACGTACAAGTATCCTATACAGAATATGTATTTTTATTCCTTAATTAAATTTTTTGTGTTAGTTACGCTTTAAGATTATTGTTATTAATAAACAAATAAGTTTTTTATTAAAATTTATATAAAATTAATTGAAATTTGATGAATTTTAAAGTAAATACATTAATTAAAGCAGTAATTAAACATTTAATTTTTTATTAATGGAATACGGGCCCTAACTAAATGCATGCATTTTCCGTTGGTTGAAAAGTACAACATAACTTTAGCTAAAGATTTACAACTTGTTATTTATATGTAAAAAATATTGTCTGATTTTAATTTTTATTTGAAGAAATTTTTTCTGTCTTCAATTATTATATCCAGATCTTATTTAATATTTGCTATTTGTTATTTAATTTACATTATTTGCCCCATTCCCATACAATAGTTATAATTTTATGAAATTTTGTAATTATATTGTTTTAGAATCATTTTCTATCATTATCTTTTATTTTAAATATTTTAATTTTTATCTATTTGTAAACAATACATTAATTAGGCTATCATCTTTTTGTGATTTTTTTTTATCTTATTGGCATTTTTTTTTTTTTAATATATATATATTTTACGTCCCCTTTCCAATCAGGGAGATTACTAAGGGGACGGGGAGTCCCCCCCTTTCCAATCAGGGAGATTACTAAGGGGGCGGGGCCAGTTTCCAACACGGAGACTGCACCCACACCCGTGGAAGGGGGCCGGATGGTGAAGGACGAGGATCACCCACCAGCATATTTTATGCCCCCTTTCCAATCAGGAAGATTACTAAGGGGGCGGGACCAGTTCCAACCACGGGCTGCACCCACATCCTGTGTAGGGGGGCCGGATGGTAAATGATGGGAATCACCGGACTGGGCCCAGTAAGCGGACCGGATGGTGAAGGACGGGGATCACCGGGCCGGGCCCAGTATCCCAGGGTGGGGCCAGTTCCAACCACGGGCTGCACCCACACCCGTGGAGGGGTGTCGGATGGTGAAGAACGGGGATCACCGGGCCTGACCCAGTACCCCGAAGGGTAAGAAACCTTTAAAGTTTAAACATCTGTCATTTATAGTGTTGATCGGGCTGCACCCACACCCGTGGAGGGGGGCCGGATGGTGAAGGACGGGGGCTGCACCCACACCCGTGGAGGGGGGCCGGATGGTGAAGGACGGGGAACGAGCTGCACCCACACCCGTGGAAGGGGGCCGGATGGTGAAGGACGGGGATCTGCACCCAAACCCGTGGAGGGGGGCCGGATGGTGAAGGACGGGGATCACCGGGCCGGATGGAGGGGGGCCGGATGGTGAAGGACGGGGATCACCGGGCCGGGCCCTACCCCGAAAAAATTCCGGGACCAGACCCGGTCCTCCAACGTGGCACGCCAACGCGTTACCACTCGGCCATCCGGCCGAATCCGGGACCAGACCCAGGACGCGAACCTGGGTCCTCCAGCGTGGTACGCCAACGCGTTACCACTCGGACATCCGGCTGCCTTATTGGCATTTAAAATTGTTTTTATTTTCTAAAAGAAAAATAATAAAGTAAAAAATCATATTAGTCTGGTTAGATTTCAAATGGAGAATCTGATTGGCTGTGAAATTAAAAGTTGAATTGTGATTCATTTGCTTTTCATTAATGATTAAATTAAAAAATAATTTTTAGCCTGGGTAAATATTTCAACAGTAGAAAAAAAAATATCAATAGATTTTCCTGTCATTGAGATATTCAAATTTGCATGTGATCAAACAGTGATTTTAAGTGATAATTCAGTGTTGTATACCACAGTTATATTGTTGGCAGACAATTTCCAAATGGAATAAATAGTTAAATTTAATTTAAATCAGCAGGCACTTAAAGAGGAAATTTTTTTTTTTTGTTTTATTAGTTTGAGTTATTTATCTGAATGAAAAGGCAGAGATATAAATACAGTATTTATTTTTAATTAAAAAAAAATAATAAAAACTGCTTTAATTGTTTTGAATAGCTAGATAGAATGACTGTAACTTTTAATTGAAAGATCTGAATTTGTTTCTCTTTTATTTCTGTTTTTCTTTTGTTCTTCTTTTCATTCAAAAATTAAAAGTCATTTTAATTTTACCCATGGCAAAAATGACTTTTAATTTTTTGCCATGGGACAAATGTTAATATCCAGATATTTACAATTTTTCATAAAAATAATACAAAAATGAATAATCATTTTGATATTAATGATTTACATTTACGATACCTGCCATAGTGCTTGTAGTAGTGGAATTTATGATAACTTTTCATTGTTAAATATAAAATAATACAAGGACAAAAAGTTGGAATGGCTCACTAATTTATATTTATAGAGATAAAAAGTGAATAAAAGTAAACAATAAACCAAATAAGTAAGATAAATCGTTTATTCAAAAATGTTTTTGGTTATCTATGTAGCCTGTCTCAGTCGAAATAAAGATGAGCATTTTTAATAGTATAAGCAGGACTGTGCAGTAGATTTTCTCAGTATGAGGCAAATCTTCGAAATGCCGCCCTTGAATGTTTTTTCTTTAAAATAACCTTCGTTTGTGATTTAAAAAACTGCACAAAATGTACAAATACTATTTTTATTTTGACAATTTAAAAAGAAATTTTGTATTTGTTATTGCCCTATTTCCGCCCCCTTTCTGCCTAACATTTTATCCCACATGCATAACCTGTTTGTTTTTACTGTTCACCTGACACTTGGGGTTTAAATTACAATTTACACTTGTTTTTACAGATATTCTATTCTCTGTTAGGTTGTCTGTTAGGAAAAGTTTATTCCAGAGAAAGTGAGCTCTGTACCCCTTTTCAGCTGCACAGAACTCACTTTCTCTGTGCAGCTGAAAAGGGGCAGTGCAGTCCGAAGCGCTCCTGCATCTTTAATTTTATTTTCAGGTCCTATTAGCTAGTTCAGACCTTGTTTGTCTGTTAGGAAAAGTTTATTCCAGAGAAAGTGAGCTCTGTACCCCTTTTCAGCTGCACAGAACTCACTTTCTCTGTGCAGCTGAAAAGGGGCAGTCCAGTTTGAAGCACTCCTGCATCTTCAATTTTATTTTCAGGTCCTATTAGCTAGTTCAGACCTTGTTTTTTTTTTGATTTACTGATTTAAACAAAGCACAGCCACTCGTCACTTCTCGAGACAAACTAACATTAAAATCAAATATTGTCAATAATTGTAAGCTCAAAGCAGAACTATCAACATAGATCAATATAGAAAAGCATTGCGTAAAGATTTTTAATTATTAAATGGGGCAAATTGTATTTTGATTTCGCTGTTTATGCCGCCCCTTACGGTGCCGCCTGAGGCGGCCGCCTCTTTGCCTCATAGCACCGCACGGCCCTGAGCATAAACTCCCTAATGAATTTCATAAAAACCAAACCAACAGTTAAGAGAAATTCTCAGAAATTTTAGCATCACCATTTTTAAATAGTAAAAATTATAGTGTCAAAAGAATGTGTGTCAAGATCTCTTCAATAGCATTAGCTTCTTGCTAAATTTCATAAAGCCATTAATTAGTTCAAAAGATATTAAGAGAATATTTCAAAAATATGAATGCCTGCCACTTTTAAATAAATAAAACTCCTAAGTTAAAAATTGCAACATCAAGATTACCTTTAATGTAAGACAATTCTATATGAATGTATGGGTACACAATCAATAGATGGTATGGTCATTTGTAAACTTAATTTTCAAAGAAAATAATACTTATTCTGTTATCATAAGCACAAAAAAATATATAAAATGCAAACATTAAATCGAAGAATAAACTTTATTACCAGTAAAATCTATAACCTAACTTAATAAGTTTAATACAGTATGTCAACATCTTAGGTATCAGTTGCAGAAAGAAAACAACTGAATACTACCGTATATTTCTGTTATAGAAAAAAAAAGAGGAACTTATACTGCAATATATTAATATTGCTAAAAAATTTTATTCATTTACATGTATTAGAATATAAATATAAAAAGGCAATATATTGCATCATCAGTTGCTTCTATTGCATTATCCTGTTACAATAAGCTAATCATGAATGATGTAATGTGCCATTAATGATTTCACGCATCCAGTATATGACCATAAATAAAATAAACTTATGTATATAATAGTCAGTATTATTTTAAGGTTGGTATTCTTACAATGGCTAAATTTTTACAACTAATACCTTGTAAATATGTTGTTGTTGCTTATACTCTGTCTAGTTAGACCATGTCCATAATATCATATTCCTGAAGTTTTTTGATAATGTAATGAAAATTCTTTATTAAATCAGTTTTGTTTACATTTATACAGTTTAAATATGCTCAGAGTTGGCTGTAGTTTCTGTTCAAATTTTACATTTTGGGAAGGTTTTCTTTCCCTCAATATATATTGTGATCCTTAAGTGTCCAGATTTAAGTCTAGAAATTGCAGTTTGTTCTTCTCTGGAAAGGTTAGACTGTTGTATTTCACCTGATTTAGTGCTTATGCATCAGAAATGCTGGTGTGGAGTCCACACTGTAAGAACTTGATTTTTGATGAGCAAGTGTGTTTCTTTGAAGGTGAGTTCATTCTCATGGTTTGAGTTACCATTGCACACTTTCTTTGCAATCATATCAATTCTGTCATTATCAAGGATACCAATGTGTGAGGATATCCATTGCAAAGTGATGCAAGAAGAAGAGAATAATCTGGAAAGTAAAGATATTATTTTTCTTGAATCTTAGTTGACAAAATCTGAGTAGTTTGCAATGCGTTGAATTGAATTGCATTTTTATCATTTGTGAAAATCTAGATGTGGTTAGGATCATCTAGAGTTTTCTCCTTGTAAATATAACTAGTATTAGTATCTTTACAAGTTGTGAAGACAGTCAATGAACAAGTCTGCTCATTTCTTAATTATTATTCAGATATTGCAATTTTATTATTTAATTGTATCAAATGAAACATTGTAATGAATTATGGTACTATATGTTTGATTCACATTTATTTGTTTACTATTACTGTATATATATTGAATGATAAATTATAACAGCTTTGAGAAAACAAAATGAAAAATTACCTAATGCAATTTTTTGGGTACTATTGTATCTAATTTAAATTTTCAATAAATTATTAATTTATTATTTTCATTTTTTAAACTGAAATATTGATTTGTGCTAATAAAATTTCTATTTGATATTAATTTACATATTTTTTCTTATCTGTATGGTTTATTCTAGTTGTATCCTAAGAAATAAAAATACATTAAATAAATTGAAATAGGAGCATTGATAAGAAAAATCTATTTCAATCCATTCTATGTGAAATGACACAAGATATTTTATGTTACAGCTATTTGGCAAATCACATTGAAGAATGACAATTTTCTGTATGAAGAATTTAGATCACATTCTTAAGAGATCTGGTTTTAACTTGTTGATCTCTATCCTTTGATTCTCATTGTGGGTTTGATTTGTCTGTGAAGGGCTCTCAACTGGACTACTATCTCATATTATATCCATCATACAGTTTCAATAATGTAAAATCTGAAATAGTTTATTATTTTTATACTTGTAATGAAATAATTTAGCTGTTATTTATTGAAAAATTTTACAAAACAATTTGCATATTCTAAGATATAGTTTAATAATTTTTATTGTACTCATTATAATATTTAGTAAGCTTATATGTGAAGGAATTTCTTTTGATTTTTATTAAATAGAATTATAGAAATTCTGTAATATAAATAGTGCAATTAGTAACAAAGTCATTAATTTAATTATTTTTTTTAATAGGAATTCTTTAAAATGTCAGAAATTTCTGGTGATTTTGAGGGCATTGGAGGTGATTTTAACGGACCGTAAGTTAACATTTTGAATAATTTAAAATTAATACGATACAATAAAATTGCAACAATTTTGTAAATTATAATTTATTTTATAGGCTTTGAATTATAAAATATAATATTGTTAATTATTCAAAAACCTATTAATCAAAAGTTTTGTATTCAAAATTAGTATACACAACTGTGCAAAAATTTGTGATTTTGACAATAAAAACAAATGAAATCTGTAGTAAAAAAGATCAAAACAGATGCTATAAATAATTCAAAAATTCATACTTTCATATTCATTTATATTTATTCAAAGATTTAATAAGCAATATCAATTTGAATACTTGAATTTGCTTTTTTGTAAAAAATTTCTGTTAGTTTTATTAATAATTTAGGAAATTTCTTTGAAAGAATATCATACTTAAAAAAAAATAGCATTGAAAAATTGACATATAATATGTATATGCTCAAACAGAAATATAACTATTCAAAGAAAAAACCATATACAATAGGTTCTCATTTAAAGTCACTTCACTTAACATTGTTTTGCTATTTTGTCTCCAGCAAAAAATAAATTAATTAATTAAAAAATTAAAATTCTTAAAGCAGCAGAATGGAATAAAATCCTATTTTTTTATATTTCCTGCCTAAGAGAAAAAAGACATATAGTATTGTTATAGAAAACCATTTTTAGAAAGAGAAATTTTATATGAATACTAATTTAAGTATACAATATTTTCCAAGAACACAGTATTAAACTATATTACAATAGATCAGTCAGTCTGATTCATCATGTGAAACACTGACTTTTCAGCTAGAGGACTTGAATTGAATTCTTCCTATCCATCTTACAAGGAGAGGACTCGAGGGCTGGAAGACGGAATGAAACGAAATTTATTTCTGTAAGAGTATGAATATCAGATGTTATTTATTTTTTAGATGAACTGTTTTCCTGAGAAAGATATTGCAACATATTAACACATCATTAAATAATCTCTTTATTTTTAATCTGATTGAATTGAAATTTTTAGGAAATGTTAAATACAGTAAAGCATCAATTATCTGAACGTCAATTAATCAAAATGTCGCTTATCCGAACATAATTTTCAATTATGATATGCAATAGATCTCTGCCAATACTCCCACCCTACAATGTGTAGGGTGGAAAAATCTAAGCTTCTGTTATGCACATTGACTGTATTGTTTTTATAATTTAGTTTGTATCAAGTATTGGTGGAGAATTGTTGCATATCACAATTGAAAATTATGTAGCCCTTATACACTGTTTACACTATGCAATATAAACCAACTCAAATTATTGAACTTGTTTAAACTCATAAATGTGAACGGAACAAGGATAGCCAAACTCATTTGAAAACGTCAAGCACTAGTGCATATTGGTTTAGGCTGAACAAGTACAATAAAACATATGTATTTGAAATTTGTTTTGTATTTTTTGCATTGTGTTTTTTCATATTTTTCTATCAGATCGATTATCCGAAAAAATCGTTTATCCGAATACTCTTGGTCCCAATTAGTTCAGATAATCGACACTCTACTGTAACACATATATATCTAACACTATAAGCAAATTTGCATTCCTAGTTCAATTAAACATATATATACATATACATATATATACACCAATATGTATGTATAACTTATATACCAAATTCATTGAAACTGGTTGAGCAATACAACCTGTAGAAGAGTTCATGATTCCCTATTCCTTTCACTTTGACTCTAGTGAGCTGAAATTTCCCGAAAAGGTTTAAACAACATAAAGAACATTTAAATAAATGCCAGATTTGGTTGAAAGAAGTGAATGATAAGATATATAGAGATGTAGAAGAGGATGATTTATAATGTAATACTTCTTATCATAAATATTGAATAAAAGCAGACAATAAGCCAAATAAGTAATATTTGGCTTATTGTTTACTTTTATATTAACACACCCATTAATTCTAATTCAATTTGGCCAGAATTTTTAAAAAAATTTAATTGAATTAGGATATATATAAACAGACAATCCTTGAGTTATGTAGGTAAATTGTTCTAGATCTATATACATAAATATATATAGATCTTACATAAATAAAAACATACACACATCAGAATATATATTGTACTAGAGTTTCACAAAAAGGCAGCATTTAAAATAGTTATATTAAAGAATAAGCACATAAATCAACTGATAAAGCAGTTGCTTATCACTTTGGAATATCAATTTCAACTGGATTCAATTCCAAGTCTCACATCTCCAGTTTTCCTGGAGGGGTCTGGGTTTGGGTCCACAGTTGTTATCTAAAAATAATCCTATATTTACACATATTGGATTTATGTAAATCAAAAATTGCCTGTATTTCAAATTTGGTCAAAAACCAGTTGAACAATGCAATCTGTGTGTGTAGATGTTTATGGAGAAAGAATCCCTTTTCTCCCTTTATTTTGATATGATTGTATTTAAATTTCCAGGGAACCACAAGTAATCTAAGCAGTGCCTTTATCCCAAATTTCACTTAATGTTAGTAGAATGATACAACCTGTAGAGAAGGAGGAGAAAGAGGACAAGAATGAAATGATGATAATGAAGAAAAAACAACTTCTTTTGTTAATTTTTCTATTTTCAAATTGCTCTAGTTCTTTTATTCATTGGATTTCAAGCTTATATACTGTAATTATTATATTAATAATATTTAACTTAGAATAAAAGTTATAGAAAATTGAATTTTAACTGAAATGATTTCTGTATTAGAGTAACGATACTACTGTACAGTAATAATTGTACTACTCTAGTACAATTATTACTATAATAGTAGTAATAATTGTACAAGAGTAGCAATAACTCTAAACCAAGTAATACTGTACTTGAATTAGAGTTATTGCTATGTCTCTTGATCAATTAATTAATCTATATCTATATCTATATATATTATAAATCTGAAATGCCTGAGAGCACGTGTACGCTTTTGAAAATATTAAGTTAAATAAACAATTCTCATTAAATTATAAGAAAAATTTTATACATTTTAAATAATGTACATTTAGCTTGTATAATTTTTACAAACTTTTATTCATTAAAAATTTGTAAGAATTATACAATATAATTATTACAATTAAATGAAATTGTAAACTCTACTGAAGACAATCTAATAGCATTATAATTATTACAGTTCATATTAAATAAATACTAATATAAATATATTCCTGATTTACTAGTGTAGTTGGGAAATGAAATACCTTGAATAATCCACAAAAATAAAAAATTCGACTTATGAACAATATGCATTTAATATTAAAGAATAAATAAATTGCATAAATATATATTCAAATGTTTTTATATATTGAAAAAGAAATGAAGGAATATTTTATTTTCAGTAAGAAATTATTGCAATATTTATAATTTTAATTTGTTTCTAAATTTTGATTGTCAATTAGCTAAGATATAATAAAGAAATGAATCTGAAGCATTTAAAAAACTTTTTAGATGGCACACCTATGATAAAACATCGATAATTACACATCACTTCAGAGTTGCAGATTAACTGGGATTAATCTGCAATCTAGATAATTGAGAGTCTACTGTATAAGAATTAATTCAAATACAGCTAATGCTGGATTTAAATTGTTGGCACCCTTAGACATTAGAAATTCTGTTATAAATTCACTGTAAAAAAACAGATTATGCAATCTTAAGCAATTTTTTTTTATTAACATAAAATCTAGGAAATTGCGTGGATTTATTTGTCTAGATCTGCCCTTGACTATGGCCTATAAAATATTTATTTTTTATCAGGATAACCTGAAAATTTTTGTTTTTAATTATAGTTAATAATTAATCCAAAATTTTTTGATGTTCAAAAAATTTATTAGAAAAAAGGATGATATAATAGAAACAATCCACTGTGACTAGACAAAATACTATAGAAAGAAATGATCTACTTTCCAATGATCTGACAGATATAATAATATTTACTTTTAAAGTTTTAAATCAATTAAATGATTTCTTTTATGATTAAATCAATTAATATTGCAATACAGAATTTACACTATAATAGGAAGAATTGTTGGTTAAATTTCATTTTCTTAAATATATTAAAAATAAATATTAATAACAAACTATTATATCAGTAATCTGAATCTAAATTTTCTTCAACTAAACATTATAAAGTTCAATGTAAGAAAAAGAGATAAACACTTTCTAACAAATTTATATCTGAGTAATAAACTAAACAAAGCAAAATAATCTTATAGAGGAAATTATAATTTTGCAGCTATAAAACTGTTTAATAATAAAAATAAATTTATTTTAAAGATATTTCATTTTTAAAATACATAAAATTATAATAACTGCAGCAAATATATCTAATGCATAATTTCTTCCCACTTCTTATTCAATGTAAATAATTCAGCTCAATTTTTAAAAGTTTAATAAATATATTTTTCCACTTTTAAAAATTGAGCTGAATTATTTACAGCAAATATATCTTAAATTTAAACAAATTATTTATTATATTCTTAGAAGAAAAAACAATTTCTTAGATTATAGATGACAGAAAACAAAATAGCTGATTTTGCAAATTCTTGCTAGCATTCTATTTTTGAAAATATGTTTTCTTACATTTTCTGGATATTATCAAAATATGTCTGAATACAAATATTAATTCAAAATTTATTTTTTCAGATTATAATTTAAGTATAACTTTAAATATTTATTATTATTATTATTATTATTATTACTGCTTAATATATTATATTTTCAATTTTTTCATAATGACAATGTTAAATTTTTGATAAATATTTCTAAATAATTACTAAATTAGTTTTAAGAATAAAATTTCAGTATTCTCATATATATATATATAAGATCGGAAGAGCGGTTCAGCAGGAATGCCGAGACCGATATCGTATGCCGTCTTCTGCTTGAAAAAAAAAAAATAGTTGATACTGTTGGTTTAAATGTTTTTGCGTCAACGTTTCTTCAATAATGGAATATCAGCATTAAATTTCATAGAAAATAAGTCTGGTTCTATAATTAGGTGAACTTAGGCAATCGCCTAGGTGTAGGCGGCCGGATGCCCGAGGGTAACGCGTTGGTGTACCACGCAGGAAGACCCGGGGGCGGCATTTCCCGAAAAATTTTTTCGGGGTGCTGGGCAGGGGCCCTGCAATCCCCTCTTTCACCATATCCTCCACGGGTATGGTGAGGAGGACCAGTT
>AYEL01080549.1:0-63853 GCA_000484575.1 Olivierus martensii
ACAAAACTATTTCTTTTATTTATAATTATATTAAATTTATCCTATTTTTTTTTTGTATTATTTATTGGGAGAAGTTTCCGTAGTGAACGAGAACCTTCATCCATCTACACTTCACTTTTCTTTTCTTTTCTTTTTAACTTATTTCTTCATACAATTAATAGTTCATCATAGAGAAAATGCGCACTATACAATTATATAGTCGCGATTCTCACAGAAAGTTTAGGATTTTATGTTGGGCTGCATTCAATACAGTGGTGGGCTGTAATCAGGCTGCAGGTTGGATATCCCTGATATAATTATCATCATGTTATATCATAACACTGTATTATATTATGATTATAGAATGATAAAATTGTTAGATTGATTTAATAATTAATTAAATGTAAGTACATATAAAATATAAAATTTTAAAGAGATATTTTTTTGTTGCCTCAGAATTTTGGTTTGGATTTGTGATGAATATTTAGATATAAATTGGAATAAAAATATCTGTTATCTGTAATAATAGATATAAATTTAATTTTTTATAAATTTTTTCATTCATTTTAAAGTAATGTACCAGAAAATTCAGTGCTTGTAAATACAGTACAGATCCATCTTAGTTTTACAAAACTCATAAAATTAGGATTTCATACATTAGGTATGAGACCCTGATTTTATAAGAAAATCTAATTTGTACCAAAAATTCAATTTATGAGCTTTATCTTGCTTTTACATGAAATTTATAATGAGCAAATGTTTTAAAAATATATTAGATATGCCTTTTTAATGTGGAGAAATATAAGTGGTACAAATATCATCATCTAAACTATTTTACACCAAATGAACCTCTCATATACTGTATAATGGGAATATAATAAATAGGAAAAGGATTTGATTATGAGTCCTTATCATTGAAACAGAAAGTATATTCATTCAGTTAATACAACCACTGTCATGAAGAGATTAGTCTTAAAATAATGGCTTCATAAGTTCAAGCTGAATCTAATAAAAAAAATATACGTGGCTGGAATTGAATCCAGATCTTCTAAGTTGTAAACTAATATTTTATAATGCAGTGATCTAGTAGGCAAATAGTTGTGTTTAATTTTCTATTAGCATTATTAAATGGTCTTTGATTAAATTCAAATGCTTTTTATGTTGATTTTTTATTTTTTGTTTTTTGATAAAGCATGCAATATCTTACAATATCATTTGTTTTTGACTAATATTTCTACTGAATTATTGAAGCTAATGTTTTCTTGCAAAGAATACTTTATGAAATGCATCATCATGTGAGTATAGACTTTTGCAGAAATTTTCAGTCTATTTTTTCATTTATGTACTGTTTTCTAATCAAAGACTAGTAAATAGCACTTCTATTATATCCAGTGTAAATTTACATCACTTTTCAATCAGCAGTTACAAAGTGACAAGACATTCCAGTGCCCATCTTATGGGATCAACAAGAAGATTGAAAGATGATTCAACAAGTTGAGCTTGGATCCCTTCTGAAAAAACTAGAGATAAGAGATACAAACTTTTAAAAAACAAAAGCACTAATTGCAGTTAATTCTATAAAATCAGGATAAATATTTATTAAAAAAACGTTTTTGATCTTCAAACAAGAAAACTGATGAGGATCTTTTTTGAAGATTGAAAATTTATTTTTATTAAATATTTATCCCGATTTTGTAGACCTAACTGCAATTAGTGCTTTTGTTTCTTAAAAGTTTAGTTCATAATTTTGTAGAATTTTTGGAATAAAAGTGATATCGGACATGAAATTGTATCTAAATTTTCCAAGATGGTAAGTGATTGCTTTACCTTTGGCCATCTTGAAGGATTAATATTGATGAGCTGAATCTAGCTTTGTCTAAATGAATATGTAGATATGGGACATGGAATTGAATCTGGCTACTCTAATTAATAAATGACATCATGTCAATCCATAGAAATGGAAGTTTTTATAACATTTCCATCCTAGCAATTGGTTTCTTCATTAGATTTTCTAAGAAAACTACATTATTCAGGTTATTTTGTAACATTTAACACTAATTATAGAAGTTATTTGTCATCATTTATATAATCAGACAATAACTGAAAACCGGTTGCCATTTTTCAATATAAATATATTGAAAATAATGTAAGATTTAAGCACTTCATGCAGTTATTTACTAAAATTATTTATTTGGAATACTTTTGGTTAATAACCATCTTCAGCAAAAAATACAAGAATTTTTAGTAACCAATTGCATGAAGTGCTTAAATCTTGTATTATTTTCAATAATTTAGGATAAATGCAGTAATTTGTGAAAGTTATTGAATACATTATATTTTTTTAATGGAAATTTAGAACTCAATTTATAAGCTTTTTCTAAAAATGCTTTAATCTCATAAATCAGGATTGAAATGTACTGTATAACTGAGGAAAAAGTGTTTAAGAATCATTATGAAGAGGAAATTTTACTTAAAAAATTTTTAGCAGTAACATAAGCTCTTTATTATTTACTACAAGTTACTTTGATTTGCCTATCTCCTGTTGTCATGGTATTAAAGTAAAAATTCTAGAAAAGCAAGAGAAATATACAAATATTAACCATTAAGCCCTTTAACAGCCAAATACTTTGTCAGAAACATTTTCAATGCAATTGGCATCTCCTCAACTTTAGATGAGGAAGACCAACTACATTGAAAACATTTCTATCAATAAAGTATTTGACTACCTAAAGGACTTAATAGTTAATATTTGCATTTATTCAACCCCAAGACCCAAGAAACGTGTAATTGTTTATGGGAAAGAAGGAAGTTCTAAATGAATCTGTTCGCTGGACCGTATTTTATTGAGGAATCAATGAAGCATGTTTTAGTGAGATTTGCTGTCTGTTGATCTTTAAAAAGCATATGTAATGAGACTGGCCAGGATATGAGTTGTTCATGGAAATGTGTTATCAGCTTTCTCCGTCATGAATCAAAGAAGCTACAGTCATAGATAATGTGTTCCACGGTATCATCATCCCCACAATTACAGAGAATAAGAAACAATTTTGAATCTATTCAAATAGAAATTTAATCTCTCATGCTGAGTTAAGCCGTTAATCCGCGATGAAAAACCCAAGGTGTATATTTAACCGGCTATTAAGATTTGGAAAAAACTTGAGTAATTTCTCCTTTATTATCTGTCCCCCATCTACTTGAACATTGAGTTATTATTTATTTAAAAAATAATTTTTAAGATAATTTTAATTGTAAAAAAATATAAACAGTTTTTTTTTATAAATTATTTTTTATTAACTTTTGTACAAAAGTTTCGAATAAAATTAAGAGTTGAACATTTGTGCTAAAAGATTGTTTCTCTTCATGATATTATAGCAAATGTTAAATTATATGTTTTTTAATACATAGTTTTGATATGCTCTTTTTACTTATTTCGCTAAATTTTTTGTAGCAAATAAGTAATCACCCTTACTAACAGCACGTAAGAAAATAGCATTGGTTTAGATACGGTTATAAATTTTGCCGCCGCTAGACATTTCGGCGTTACAGGCGATTTTTTTTGGCACCCTTACTAACAGCACGTAAGAAAATAGCATTGGTTTAGATACGGTTATAAATTTTGCCATCTGTGAAAAAAATATCACCTGTCAGCTTGTCAGTTACGAAATATCACCTGTCAGCTTGTCAGCTTGCTTTAATAGCAAATGAAATGAAAATAGAAAATAATAAAATAAATGAAAATCATTTTGGCGCTACAGGCAGGGGCCTGCTCGGCCTGTGCGTAACGGCGGCCCTGGTAATAGGAAGGGTATTGTAAAAGGTGTCTTTGTTTAAATGCGCCGCGCGTGCCAATGTGTCAGCCAGCTCGTTCCCAAGACAGGCAGAGCGCCCCTTTACCCAACAAACACGTGTCCCATAAAGAGTGACACAATTCCGTTTAATAGTAGTTCTTAATAAACGTTATTGTTTTATTTTATATTATATCCTCGTTTGTGTCATTCCTTCGACCCGGAGCCCGTGTGTTTTACTCACGAAGCCTACGATCGCTCGGAAAACTAATTAAATACGCAAATAAATAAACGAAATAACGCAGCCGTTAATAAACGGTTCATTCTGACGAATTCAGCTTATTTTTAGTGTTGAGGTATCACTATAATCTACCTCTGGTGTCGGGAACTGACCGCTGACGTTTGATTTGAATATCGACGACAGCGACACGTTGCGGCAGCCTCACACTGTAGTGGAATCATTATTATTATTTATAAATTTTGTTTATTCCTTGCTAATAGTGCTGTAAGAATTTTAGTATTTAGGAATCATCATTTAAAACTGTAATAAACTGTTGTTAATATATTTTCCTGCCTTTGAGCTGTTGTTTATTTAGTTTGTAACGTTTGGCAGTGTAAAGTGTCTGCAATTATTGGTGAATCATTATTTATTTAGTTAACTATTAATCTTACTAATAACTCATTGAATTTAAATTAAACAGAATTTGTAAACTTGGTTGATAAAATGTGATTTGTATATTATTAATTACTAATAAATCATGAATAACAAAATATTTTTAAATTAAAGATTTAAATAACTTTGTCAACTTCAAGTTTATTTTCACTTATTCAATTTATGTCAAAATGCATCTCATTATTTCAAAAATAGTGGCCTTTTTTAGAAATTTCATTAGTTATATATTTATTAAATTATATTTAAATGTTTGTAATATTGTATAATAATTTTAAAAAATAAATAAATAAAATTTCATCATATAATAATATTCAGAAAATATTAGAAAAATGTAATTCTCAATTTACAGCAGGGTATTGTTTTGAATCCTATTGTCATAAGTCATAAATACACAAAATTTATGGATTTCTGATTACTAATTTTTATCAAGACACTACACATTATCTTAATAAACATACAGAAAATAAAACTATAAGAACCAGCCATAAAAGAGGATGCTTTCCATATATCAGAATATTGAGTCAGGGACAAATCATGGAATTACATTGATCAATCACAAAATTAACAAATTTCATTATTGTAAGTATGAGTGATCATAAGTTAAGGACTGCTTGTATATGTATAAAAATATGGAGCTTTTATAGAAATAACTGATGTAATTGGAAACAGCTGAATTAAATTCAAGTATGCCAAACTATAGCCTGAAGGGCAAGATTCTGGCTCCTCTTCTTCTCATAATGAATGAATTTTTCTTTTAAATTCATGCATTACAAGAATCAAACTTAATAATGTATTTAAAATATTCATTAATTATATATTTCTATTAGTAATTTTAACTGAGATACTGAAAAACTTGCAATGTAAAACAATATTTAAATATTATAGATAGTTTTATTCATAAATGTTTTATTAAATTTTTTCTTTGTAGTGGCAAATTAATTTTTTAATTTGAATTTGAGCCTCAATTAACTTGAATTTCATTATGCTTAATTCAGGAACTTAGATTTTGGAAAGTGCATATCTGACAACTGACAATCAGGCAAATGTAATTCAAGCAAGCAATTTGTGCAAATGGAATTCAAGCGAGAGGTATGTATGTATGATTTTGATAAGTAGGAATCAGGGAAATAGGATTTTTAGACAACTGGGAATTGGTCAAGTGATATTCGGGCAAATATGAATGCATTATTAAACTACAATTATTTTACTATTTATCTGAAATAAAAACTTTCCTGATTTAAGACTCAAACCAGGAACATTATTAACAATAATGTTCTAACATTGTTTCAACACTATCAAGATTTATATATTGATATATGCTGTATTATTGTATTATACATATTGATATATATGTATTCTAGATATTAATATAAACATATCTTGAAATTTATTAACATCAGGAATCTTATTGACTAAATAAAGCAAACTTGAATTATATTGTTACATTATTTTTGGAAAAATTTATAAGCAATAAATAAACATTCTTCATATTTTGAAGAAACAAAACAATCAACTAACTAGATATTTAGAACCAAAACAATTTGATTAAAGTGAATATTGATAAAAATTCATCATTCTGTATATAATTAGACAAATCATTATTTCATTAATCAATTTATTTAAAAAAAAATGAAGTCATTATTGAATGATTAATTATGATGAGACAAAAAGTAATTTAAAATCTTTAGTTTTTATTTTTAATTCAATTTTATAGATTTAATTTTAAATATAATTTTAAAATTACTTTTTAGCAGTTTTAATTTCTATACACAAACACTCCTTTATTTACAGTGGGATTATATTTTGATAACTCTATCATAGGTTGAAAATCATAAGTTGAAAATGGACAATAATGGTAGTAATTTTAGTAATAGCAGACAATGGAAAATCTACTACTTCAAGATGTAAAATCACTCTGGATTTCATCCAAGAATCTCAAAGATGGTAAAATCTACTGAAATTGAATTCAGCCTTCAAGATAGTAAAATCACCTTGAAGTGAATCCTTTCTCCTTGAAGTGAATCCTTTCAAACAATTGCTTTATCATGAGTCTCTTGGCTAATTGTAAATTTTTAATAAAACAGGAAAAATATTTCTAACATATATTCTATGAAAATATTGACATTTGGAATATCATAAGAGTAATCCTAAAATCAGATTCTCATAAGTTGAATCATCGTTAGGGAAGACAGCTGTATTACAAAAATTAAAAAATATCTATAATCAGATTATAATAAAAAAAGAGAATGATTTACATGAAATAATACATGACATAAGATAAAAAAATACATTAGTATCATAAATCTTCTCTAATATGCACCGTAAAGATATTCTCTGACTTGCATAATAATAATGAACCAAAGGTTTTTATGTAACTAATTTTGCATAAGTCAGTAAAATAATATTTTAACAAAAATTCTGAAGCAAAAACTACTGGAACTAATGGACTACTATTATTACACCTATATCATGTTATGGCATCATATTGCTCTTTGACTAAAAGAGAGACAATGCTGCATGACAGTAATATTGTACAGTAATACGTATATGAATGCAAGATCAACAAGAAATACACAAAACATAAATAAAAGTTTTTTAATTTTTATAATATATTAAGCAGGAGAAGAATGTCACTAATGAGATTGATAGAGTTAGTGAAGATTTATTTAAACCTATATTTGAAGTGAGTTAAACTGTTGGAGAAACTAGCTTTTTTAAATAAATGTCAACTAAATAATGTTCCAATGTCAATATTTATATTAAGGGTGTCTGTGCCCAGCATTTCATTTCCTGGAGATCTATTTCTGGTCTTAGGCAGGTGAAAGCTCTCATTTTGGGTTGCTCTGTTCAGCAAATTAGAGAGTTGCTTTCACTGAACAAACATGAAGTTAGGATCATTGCAGGGTTCCTCACAGGGCACTTCACTTGATTGTGCTTGTTAATAACCCTATTTGTAGAAGATGTCAGGATGAGGAGGAAACTCCTCTTCACTGAAAAGAACCTTAATACTAGCACACACGAGCAGGCCACTTTATCATATAACACACACAAAACTTTATTTTCAGTAACGTTTTTGGCTATAATATGCCCTCATCAGCTTACAAATTCGATTACATTTAATTTCAGAACATAGAACTTGGATCGAGCATTCAAATTCTTTAACATTTGAAAATTAAAAGATTTACGACGTTACATTAACTACAAAGTTTAAATATTGAAATCTAAAAATATAAAAAATAAAAATACGTTGGATATATACATGCAATAAATTATGATTTTGATATAATATCTTATAATTATGATTTTATAAATATCTTATTATTTTAAATTATAATCGAATTCATTAACATCACTAAACTAAAAGTTTATAAATATAACCAATTCTTTCTTCTTCCAGATAAAAGAAAAGTGCCTTTACACACGGGTTAAAACTAATAAATATATATGATCCATTCAAGCACTACAAGCAGTCTAGGATAAATCAGCTTTTATTACAGTTCCTATGCACGTACAAACGTTTTCGGTGCCAATTCGCACCCTCCTCAGGTACATTCACTTAAATTAACAAGATTATTTAAAACATACTCATAGAACACCAACAATTCCATTCTAAACCGCAATCGAATATAACAGATCTAGAACAACTTTTGGCAAAATGGGGAAGAAAAAAACGAATTAAAGTGGGATTAGAAGAAAAGTAGAAAAGTCGGTAGGAAGTATGGAAGTAGCATGAATAGTTATAGTTATAGCTGTGAATATATTAGTTTATAGTAGATTTAACATTATACGTTTTTAACGTTTAGCGCATGTTTGTTTGTTAAAAGAATTTAAAGTTGTATTTTGCCAAAAGTTGTTCTAGATCTGTTATATTCGATTGTGGTTTAGAATGGAATTGTTGGTGTTCTATGAGTATGTTTTAAATAATCTTGTTAATTTAAGTGAATGTACCTGAGGAGGGTGCGAATTGGCAACGAAAACGTTTGTACGTGCATAGGAACTGTAATAAAAGCTGATTTATCCTAGACTGCTTGTAGTGCTTGAATGGATCATATATATTTATTAGTTTTAACCCGTGTGTAAAGGCACTTTTCTTTTATCTGGAAGAAGAAAGAATTGGTTATATTTATAAACTTTTAGTTTAGTGATGTTAATGAATTCGATTATAATTTAAAATAATAAGATATTTATAAAATCATAATTATAAGATATTATATCAAAATCATAATTTATTGAATGTATATATCCAACGTATTTTTATTTTTTATATTTTTAGATTTCAATATTTAAACTTTGTAGTTAATGTAACGTCATAAATCTTTTAATTTTCAAATGTTAAAGAATTTGAATGTTTGATCCAAGTTCTATGTTCTGGAATTAAATAGTAATCGAATGTGTAAACTGATGAGGGCATACTATAGCCGAAAACGTTACTGAAAATAAAGTTTTGTGTGTGTTATATGATAAAGTGGCCTGCTCGTGTGTGCTAGTATTAAGGTTCTTTTCAGTTATAGCCTTTAAGAGCAGTTAAGAAGTTGTATGCATTTACTCCTCTTTACATTTTGTGTGAATGTGTGGCCCTTTCTTAGCTGAGGCATGATCTTTTTGGGAATCATGCCTAAGCTAAGAACCTTTGTTCCAGAAGATCTTGCTACTAGCCCATTGAGGAAAATACTGCCGTTTGTCTTAAAGACGGGACTTCTGGGATGATTTGATTGGGGATGCACACTAGACCATTGTTGGTCGCAGTGCTTCGGCTGTATAGGTTCCTCCTTTTACTTCAAATCTAATCTAAAAAGGGTGTCTGTAAGTAATACGACTTTTTAAGGTAGGTTAAACAATGATATACAAGGATGGCTTTAATAGTCACTAAATTTAGATATTATAGAACAGATTAGATATTCAGAGTGCTTGCCTAAATGATCATTTAGGCAAGAGCATAGGATAGTGATAAAAATGCATAAAAACATTTCTATTATTATTTGAACAAACCTAATTTATTATTAAAGTTTTATTAAAAACTTTTACAATAAACACTTCAAAATTATAATTTTTAATTATATTTAAAAATTTTTTAAATATTTTATTAAATTTGCACAACTCTGATAGTAATCTAATAATTGCTATACAAGATAATTATAAAATACTTATTATATGGCAATTTTTTATTATTATTAGATATTTTGGTTTATTTCAGAAATATATCATTTATATATTATAAACTTTTAAAATGCATTTAACTTATTGTAGATTCCAGATTGTTTTTGATGATAAACCAAAACCAAATTTGTATATGTATTTTATAAATATAGGTTAAAAGGGATTAGGAATGAAAATATTGGAAATGTATTTTTTAATTAGGTAATGAGTTTGCAATAGCAATACAGTATATTATTTCAAAAACATATCAGTTTTTTAAATTCCAATCAATGTTTTCCTAATTCAAACAAGTTTGCAATGTCTTTATTAGTGCTTAAAAAAATACAAACCGACTTATTATAATTAGCACAGTTAAGTACTGTATATCCATTTTTACATTGTTGATAAATAATAATTAAATAATGAATAGTTCTCGTGTTATAAAATAACTTGTATTTTGCACAAATTAATATTATTAGCCGAAATTATATGAAATTAATCTAACGATGTTTTTATTTTTTAATTTGTAAATCTTTATCATATAATTCGTAATTAATATACAATTATTTATCCTGATGAACCAATAACGTTGCAAGCTCCTCAATAAACAGTAAGATAGTTTTATAGTGAAAAATAAACCACGTGGTTAAACTTACAATACGTTATCCAAATACAAATACTGTATAACAATTAACATCAAATTCGATAACTACTAACACTCACCCTAAATCATCCAGAGAATCTAAAATATCCATTTCCATCATCATCAATTTTTTAACTCCGAAAGCAAGGATTTACCTCAAGTATTCAGTTTAATCCACTTCCCGCGTAATCTTTATAATTTAAAAATTTTAAATTTTATATACAATTAATATTCAAAATTATTTTTGAATAATTAATATATATCAAATTAATAATTACGTTTATAAGTTTTATTTTAATTAAAATATATTTTATTCTTAGTAAGAAAAAACAAAATTCACAATACTGAAATGATTCGAAAAACGTCATGCATCTTACTTATTTCTGTTGGCCATCGATTGACGAAGAGCACTCTGGCGGTAAATGGCTAAATTAAAAACCAAATCGCCAAATCAATTCAATATGGGTACATCAGGAATATCGTTTTTAAAAGAAACCATCGTTCCTACCTATCAGAAGTTATTTGCTGAATGGAATAAATCAAATCCGAATTTAGAAGTTTGTCAAAGATTGTTGAATGCAATCGAGGTAAGAATAATTTCAATGAATTTCGAAATTCAAAAAGGCTTAGCAACTTGCTGATTCATCTTGTCATGCAGTTCTTGTCAAGAATCAAATACTGTACTCCAAAATTCTATATCATCTAATGTGAATAAATTAAAATTCTAACGTTTTACTGATATATCCTATTATATCATAATCATTATTGAGCTCGGCGTGCAATTCGTTATATACCAAGCGTGGATGCGGTTTGACGTTGCGCTGCTCTCGCCACAGCCTGCGACGCGACGCGTCCCGTTATCGTGCTGTGCTACCTATGCTGCCTAGTCCTATGTATCTCGTAAACGATTGACCTTTGACCCCTGGTCCTATGGGATGACCCCCCTATCGATCGGTACCGTGCTATGCTACCTATTCTGCCTAGTCTCCTATGTGTATCGTAAACGATTGACCTTTGACCCCTGGTCCTATGGGATGACCCCCCTATCGATCGGTACCATTTTTGCCGGGGTTTACGAAACATGCAATCTTGCCGAATTTTTAGATTTATTTCCGAAGAGAGCCTTTTAAATAAGGTCGGCAAAATTCGGGATTGACTGCCTGTCGCACTCGTTCGCGTTCCGCCGCGCCGCGGCAAAATACGTTTTTCTTTCTCCATATCTCTCTCCTCAGTTCTTCGCTAATGTCTTCCGTTCTTCTGGGTCGATATTCCGTCGATTACGATATCTCCTCAAAGTCAAATATGTTTCGCAGATTCGGGGACCCAATGCCAATATGATAAGAATCGAAGTGACCTACCCGCGGAACGTGCCTTGCATCTCGAACTACCTCCAGTGCCTCCTGAGTAAGCATATCGAAACTGCCGGATTGTTTGTGGACAAGCACGACCGATCTTGCCTGCGGACAGTATGGCAGGGCAAGATATCTCTCTCTTGAAAATAGAGGTTCACAAGGTGAAAGTGGAAAATCTGGTAAACATGTAGCTTACCTGTGAGAGACTACACGAAGCACGATGCATACCATAGTGACTTTGAATAATTTGTCTTGAGATAATTTTTAGAATGAATCTTTAACACAGTGGAATTGTCCATTTGTAGGTAAAGATTCATTCCAAAAATTATTTCAGCTTTCTAGACCAATTTTTCAAAGTCATTATGGCATGCATTGTGCTTCATGTAATCTCTCACAGGTAAGCTACATGCTTACTGAATAAAGTGATCAGGTATTTTATATTGGAATGCAGGATATGTCCAATAAAAAAAAATTCTTAAAGTGTTTGAGGACACTATTTTCTTAATTTATTTAGTTGTGCATCATTAAAATATCTTGGATCTATCTTTTTATACATTTATTAAAAAGTTACAAAAACATATACTTCTGATAAATTAATAAAAAAAATTAAAAGATTCTTCTTTTCATAACAAAAAATTAATTACACAGAAAATATCATTCTTAATACAAAAAAATATATAAAAAATTACTATATAGATACAACCATCAATATAATGAATAATAATAATTAAATAATTACATTATTTATATGTATTTTTTCACAGAGTGAAATCTGTAATAAATCTCCATTACTTGAAATATTCTTGTGAAATTTTTCACAGGAATTGGAAAAATTGCATTTAACTAGTAACATTGCTTTCAACATTTCTATGATCAGCTGCATTTTTTCTGAGGACAAAAATTTATCCACTACTGAAAAAATTCTAAAGAATTAATGATTTATGTGTGGCCCTAGACTATTTTTTTCTTCAAATGTGGCCCAAGGAAGAAAAAACTGCTGAACAAACATATAAAGTTATGTTATAGGGAAACATGACTGGACGTGATGTGATATGATTGCATCCTGTTCCCTGTTCAACATTTTCTTTGTGTTGTATTATGATGTTCCGATTCTTTAAATCTGGCATTTTGTTGTTTATTCTAATAGTGAACTGAATTTTATAAATTTTTAAAATTATAAAAAAGTATCAATTTATTTCAATGAATATCATATTTTAACAAAGTTGAGAGTTAGCTTATTCATGAGTACAGTCATACCTCACCTTACATCGTTAATTTGTTCCAAGACTCAAGACTTAAGTCAAATATACTCTTTAAAAAATGACCTAGACCCCCTGTATAAATAATCCCGTAACATGCTAATAACATTTTTAAGCTTCTAAATAATTCTATAAATTATTTTGCTTTTTTTTTAATTTTATGAATGAAGCCATGGTACATTTTTTATGTGATTTTGCCCTTTTTTATTATTTTGTAATGTCACTGACTAACTTAATGTATAGTTGCATAAACTGATGTTAAGGCTGGGTCTCACAGGTATAAATGCAGTGTCAATACACTGACATAAATGAGTTGTGCAATAAACATTGAGTGACCAATGTTCAAACCAAAAGCATATGACATGACATAAATAAACATCATCATTTAACTATTGACCAATTACTGTGATGTCGTTTGAAGTTAGTTGATTCAATATGAATAGCAAAACTCAAGAACTGCTTTATTTATCAATGGCTTCATTCATAAAATTATTGAATGTCATGGTTTTGCAATCACAAAATTCAAAATCTAAAGGAACTGTATGAATGTGTAACATATATCATTTCAGAAAACAAACTTTCAATAACCAGCTCATATTCCAATTGAGTGAATGGCCAACATATTCTTGTATATAATGTAGAAAGATGATGAAAAATGAACTTTGGTAAAGTCTAGCATATAGCAGAAATAACATCATCAGCATTGATAATTCAACATATTTACATTTTTTTTTATGCCTGTGAGATCTAACCTTTAGTAGATCTCAAAGGCATAAAACACAATGTAATTTTTCCTATTACCAAAAACTGACATAAGTCAAAATATGGTTGTATATAGAGTAGTTAAATTTTGTTTCACATATTCCAAAAAATATATAGTATTATTACAATCAAATATAAAAAAATATATAGTATATAGTATGTTATAAGATACCAATCAGTTTAGACCCACAATATTATTTCAATTTGGAATGGTGAAATTTCAGATATACATCAGCATATTATAGTGGGATGTTGGTACTTTATAGTTGAATGAGCAGTAAGCTTGATTGTTAAGTAAATGTGCATTAAACAGGGTATATCTGTAATTGAAAATCATACTTTAAGGCCGCCATACACGGAGCGTTTTGTCGTCAGATTGATTGCTAGATTTCTGGTTCGTCAGACTGATTGTATGTTCCCACACACGATATAACAACAGATTGTTTCCAGTCTATTTTCGTCTGATGATCCGCACACATGGTGTGATCTGTCATCAAACTGTCGAATTGTCAGACAAATTGTAGGACTCCGTACACAAAATGATTTATCATCAGATCAGTCTTCAAGTTTCACTACAATCAGTGTGTTGTGAGCATGGAGTGCGAGATACTTTCATTTGTGCCTTTTGGCTTTATTACTTTATAAAGAAAAAATAGAATGAAAACAAAAGTTGTCTAGTTAATTTAACTAAACAACAACTTAAAATTTCTATATAACTGTTTTGTAAATAATCACAAAAATGAAAATTTTCAATCGAGATACCATTTTACTTCATTACTTAAAACCAAGCTTAAAACTGATATACACATATACAATATAAAATTAATAATAATTTAAATCTACATAAATTTATATTAAGAATATAAATTAATTTATAATTTATAATCGCTTCATTTACACAAATTAGTGTTATCATAGTGAGCATGTGCAAAATATCTCTCAACGACACTGAAAGTTGTTGGGAATCCCAGAAGACTACAACCGGTCCGACGATTTGAGAAATTGCTTCAGATTTGTCCACATGGTCAGATCTGTTATACAATTTGGTCTCTGATGACAAATCATTCCATGTGTGGCAGCCTTAAAATCAGTTGAATGATTTGTAAGTCTGGCAACCGGTCTGTACGATCATCTCAATGACAGAACTGACAATAAATCATTCCATGTTTGAAGTCCTACAATCGGTCTGACGATTTGGCACAGATCTTTCACAACATCTGAGGATAGATTGCACTGTGTGTGTGTGTGTGTGTGTGTGTACGTGTGTGTGTGTGTGTACGTGTGTGTACGTGTGTGTACGTGTACGTGTGTGTGTGTGTGTGTGTGTGTGTGTGTGTGTACGTGTGTGTGTGTACGTGTGTGTGTGTACGTGTGTACGTGTGTGTGTGTGTGTGTGTGTGTGTGTGTGTACGTGTGTGTGTGTGTGTACGTGTGTGTGTACTTTTCTGTTATCTGGGCGCAATTGTCGATTCGTATGTGTGTGCGTGTGTACAGTCAGATGATGATTGATCAAAACAATCTGTCATTGCAACTCGTCTGACAACAAGTTGCCTCGTGTGATGACCTTTATACTTAATAGAATTAAATGCAATCTGTAAAAATTATCATTTCTAATTCCTAGTTTGTAAATGTGAGTATACTAAGCTATAATGTATTAATTGGAATAAAAAACCTGTGCATTAGCCAAAAGTATATTGAGTATATTAATTACATTATAAAAGACTTAAACTGTTCCAGACAAAAGATTGACTCTGTATATCTAAGCCTAATTTGTGAAAAATCAAATATTTCTCCAACTGTTTCACAAAGCATTACATTGTTTAATTTTCATTTTAATTATTTAACTTTTAACATTCAATAAAAATATACATCAATAGTGGAAGCTGTCATCTTTTATCATGATGTAATATTAATACTAATAACATCATCACAAACAATGCAGTTAAGATTATTTGTCACATTTAAAATTATTTATTGTAAAGTGATCTGTAGACTTATGCATATTGCTACCAATCAGCAAGCCATTAGTCGTTAGTTAATGAGTTTTCATGTTTTCAGAAGCATAACATTGTTATAATTTTGGTTGGCACAATACTTATGAATTCTAAAGACTATACAGTAATATACACAGTGAATGACTAGACCTGAAGCTTGTTTCTTGAGATGCATTAGAAATCTTATACAGGAAAACCTGTGCTAGGTGGCCAGCTTTCTGTGGCTGAGATTGTTGCCACCAGACACAGTTAGCTACATATTTCTTTATTAAACATCAAAACTTAAAATACAAAATTTATGACAGTTTCACATTGTTAATTAAATTTAAGGAAAGAAATCACTAATTAATGCCTCTTTCAGGATTTTTTCACTTTAAATGCTCACCTGATAGAAGATGTAGAGCTCATCTGGCATTTCTGATCAAAACACGATTTGCTGGTCGCCTAGTAGATGTTGCACACAAGATGACAAAATTAAATATCACTGGCCATGGAACACGGATGGCCATTCTATACAGTTTAAAAATCCCATAATATGCTTGGCCAGATATTAAGTTGGCCATGGCTTGCAGGTTGGCCACCAGCACAGGTTTTCCTGTATAAGTTTATGGAAAACTGGAAAAAAAATGCTGCTCCACACATCAAATAGTTTAAGCAGCATTAATTTATTACATTTTATTAGCAATTTTTTAATTCAGTGTGAAAGTTTTTCTTCAATTTCCTTGAAGAAAAACTGATACTTAAATATTCTCATTACTTATTTTGTATTGTATTGCATCATACATGCAGTATGCAGATAAAAATGGATAGATCTTGATTTTGTTACTTATAGGTTGAATTGACCAATATATCATTTTTACCAACATCTCAAACTTCTATTGATAAACAAGAGTTGCTGATTACACGTAAGAATTTGCTCATTCAATTTTTTTAAATTTAATGTTTTATTTTTAAATTACAAATGATTTATTTTAGGTGATACTTTGGAAATTGGGGCTAGATTGAGCATAGCTACAGGTGATATCCCATCTTTTGAACGTTATATGGCACAACTCAAATGCTACTATTTTGATTATCAGTAAGAAAAATTTTATAAATAGTGTTTTTTTTTATATTTCTGTTTAATACAACAATTTTTTTACTTTTTGTTTCCAATAGAAATGATGTTCCTGATTCCAATTACAAGTATCATCTTTTAGGTTTGAATCTTCTTCGCTTGTTGGCACAGAACAGAATGGCTGAATTTCACATGGTAATATTTTATATAGATAAAGTAAGGAAATATTCATATTTTAATTAAATGTTTATTTGAAGGAATTGGAATTACTGCCATTTCGTGAGCTCCAAAACATTTATATTCGACATCCTGTTTCTTTAGAACAATATCTGATGGAAGGTAGTTATAACAAGGTAAATTCATCTATTTTTGAATAACTTAATGGTAGCCAGTGCTGATATTCAGCAGTAAAGCAAATCCAACTGTTAAAATATTTGAATACTTCCATATCTATTGTTAAATAATATAATAATTATGTGAGCTGTACAATATAAATACTGTTTCACTTGCAACTAAACTATATCGTTCTTGTTTGTGTATAAACTGTCGAAGCATTCTGTTGTATTAGGTAAGCCCCAATTTGCAACAGGGTTAGGTTCTACCATATTAATCTGTAATTCGAAACTTTGTAATTTGAGGTAAAATTACTGTAGAATGTAATGAGATACATTCCAAAACAAAAAAAATTCCATAAACTGGCTAATTACATTAATTTTTGACACAAATACATACAAAAATAAGGACATTTATTGTTGAAAAATACAATATAGCTGTATACTGTAATTAAATATTTTGTGAAGTTCGGGGTTGGCACCCAAAGCTTCACCAAGATTCGGACCCCTCGCCCCTTCAATTGGATCTATCTTAGATGCAGTACATATCGTAATATCAATGTGGAATTTGGTTTGCACAACCCAAGCCAATAAAAAATACAGGGCATTAATCACTGACTCCATTAGATAATAATAAAGTTATTTTTATTAAACATATAAATTTACAAAAAAACCAAAATTATACAAACTTCTATAACTGTAAGTTCCCATCCAGAAAATTGGTTACTAATACAATCCACATCCACCAACATTTACAAGGTCCATCATCATCCAATAACAAGACACCATAGAGCCACAGTATGACAAACAAACAAGCAATAAAGCCAGAATGGGAATTCTCTCGCCTTCTCATGGCTAGTCTTTCGTACCATTTCAAATTTGCATACACAAAAGCTTTAATTAATATACAACTGTAAATCATTTCAAAATTAACATAGTTTCTTTCCCAACACCAAAATTTTTATAATAATTGTACTAATTATAAAATTGAAGTTTATTAATAAACTTAGAAAGAACGAAATCTCTTTCTTGTCATATCCATCCAATATGGCTGATAGCTCACTGCCACAAGCACGGATAAGAGAAGATTTAACCAATAAATCGGTGCCTTCCAATAATATAAGTTTTGCCAGAAACACCTTTTCCAAACTTTTACAATTTTACAAATGGAGAAGTTCATACAATGATAAATTCACAAAAAGTCCTTGGTTGAAACTCCATGAAGGTGCAAGGTTCTACAACCCTCTGCCTGATTTCCAATTTCCACATCACAATGAATCACTTTTATTTTTTTTGTCAGAGTTTTACACAACTTTTTGCTTGCCTAATGGATGCTTTAAGCTCATAATTATTTACAAAACAGAATATGCAAAATTTAAAATTTACTTTCTGTACCTGACATAGTATAAACAGAAAACAATTGTGAATGTAGTTTTGATTGAAGTTATTTGCTGATCCTTTAAAATTACTGTAATTTCTCTGGTTTCATTTCCTTCTGTATTGCCTTTTGCAAGATTGAACCAGCAAAGGTGCTTTGACTCATCCATTGGAAGTTGCTTGCCTTTGTTATCGCATATTCTTTTATTACACACCTCCTTTTGTGTGTTGTTGATCAGTTTCTGGAAGTTTCCATCCACTTCTCATTGGCAGAGGGAGATACACTCAGGTAGTCCCTTTTATTCTATTTACAGAGGCTTCTATAAATGCATAGAAATTCATGTAAACCATGTGTAACAGTAAAAAAGTCTATAAAGATATATAGTTTCTAAATTATGAAAATTTAATTTGAGGATTACCTGTATATTCTGTTAGGGAATCGTAATGTTTTCATTAACTCTAAATTAAATAATTACTACTGCTTCTGAATGGTTTCAATGTTAAATATATTTTAATACTTGTGCAGAATAATAAGCATGTCTATTGATTAAGGCTATGGAGTTGGAGAATTTGTGTTCAACTCCTTTATAGAAGTTTAATATGCATTAATAATGGTAAATCTACTAAAATGGCAAATGATTTACATAGTATTGATGAAATCCTTTATATTATCATTAGATTGCTGCTTTTAGACCAAAGTTTATTTCAGCTGGCACAAGCTGAAATAAACCTTGTCATTTTTTTAATAAAATATGTTTATTGATATGTTTTTTCTTAATTTCAATAGTTTTCAATAGGTTAATAATTTATAAATTTTCGAATTTATAACAAACTGGCAATATTCAAACTGATTAACCTGTTCACTGCCTTTGATTTTTTCTAATTAAGCCTTGTTAATATGCAAAAAAAACAAAAAATGTAAATTGCAATATCTCTCTTAATTTTCATTGAATTATTTTGAAATTTTCATAATTTATTACATTTTTTATTGTGATTTTAACAATGTAACAAATTTTTTGAATTTTATTTCTTTCACAATTTTTTGTTCATTATATGAGATCGGAGAAACACGATTTTTATATTTGAAATCTTAGCCATCCAATGAAATATTTGGTATTTTCTGATAGTGGCAAGTCTTCTGAATAAAATGAGTATGAATGAAGAAAATTGAAAATAATTTAAAAAATTATTGATAAAAAATGAATTATTACATAACTTTTAAATTTGTTAATTAATTAGTCAAAAATTTTTAATAAAATATTTTAATAAATTTTTGTCAAAATGACAATATGTTTATTGATATGTTTTTCTTCATTTCAATAGTTTTTATTTTAATAATCTATAAATTTTCGAATTTATAACAAAAATAACATATACGAAAATCATCCACAATCCTACATAAACAAGCTATAACATTTTCTACTCTACTCTAATTGGCCTTGAGATAGTTTGTTGACACTCTACATTTGATACCACAAGCAGCGCGATAAAGTAGGCTTGGCTGCAATTTCCCGCGAAACAACTGGTTGTCATAAAACAAAGTGCTACTCCCCCTTTTAATGCCTAGGGTTATTTACATTACGACTTTCTCGTATTTTACAAAATTATCTGTAAAAGTAAAGCAATAAATGATAAAATATAGAATATTTTTACTTATTTGAACAGAATCAACCAAAACTTTAGTATTATTGGCAATATTTTATGAATTTTATACATCATCATAGTAAAATTCCATATTTTGCTTAAAATTTCAAAAATAAATTTATCTCATCCCAAAATCAAAATAAGATACTAAAATATAATAGACTAGAAAGCAGAATCGATAAAAAATAATCCAAATTCTACAAATACAATCCATTCACATTTTCTCTCTTTAGAATGGGAATTAAAAAAGAAATATTGGCAAATGGAAAATTTAGGACCCATCATCACCCAATAAACTCAAAAAAAACCGCTCTATGATAGCTCCACTATATAATTCGGGATTGAATTTTATTTATATCGCTTTTTGTTCCGCAATCTTGTCATCTTACCATGGCAAAGGCAGTGAACAGGTTAATAACACAAACTTTTACCATATTCCTTTTATAGTAATTACATATGTAATTGATAAATTTTGATATTTTTAAAAAAATTTTAGAGAAAATTTTTGTGATAAATCTTTTCTGAGTCTTGATTTATTATTTGAAATTTTTTCATAAGTTACATTTCTTGACTTTTATTAAAGTATATACATGTTAGTGTTTATTATTTTGTATTTCTATACAAGTATTATGTAACTTGAATTAACAAATAGAAAAGTAAAATCAAAAAACAAAGTTTTGCCATAATATACAGAATAGTGATACAAATCAATCTGGTCTCCAGGTTTTATCAGTGTAATTGCAAATAGTGTACTTGTCTATACTAAAAGTTATTATTTATATGCAACAATAGAAATTTTATGCCAAAGGTAAATATCGTGTGTGTCTGAGAAAATATGGACTCCAGGTTTTATCAGTGTATTTGCAAATAGTGTACTTGTCTATACTAAAAGTTATTATTTATTATTATTAATATGCAACAATAGAAATTTTATGCCAAAGGTAAATATCGTGTGTGTCTGAGAAAATATTTTTTTGTTCTATAATTTGTTAAAAATACATCATAAATCTAATCACAGTTCTGACACTGTAATTAGATTTATGACTAATCTCTGACACAAGATGTCAGAGTTTTGAAAGTAAAAAACACTATGAGAAAATATTTTTTTGTTCTATAATTTGTTAAAAATACATCATAAATCTAATTACAGTGTCAGAACTGTGATTAGATTTATGACTAATCTCTGACACAAGATGTCAGAGTTTTGAAAGTAAAAAACACTATTGAAAAGTTAACTCAACATTTATTTTAAGATTCATATATAGTATAAGTAATCTCTGATACACATAGGCCTGGCTCATTATCTAAAAATAAACCTGAGCCCAAAACCCTCCAGAAAAACTGCTGTGAGACTTAAGAGTTGAATCCAGATCCTCCAAGACAGTAAGTAACTATTTTACTATGCAACTTGTGCATTAATTATTTTTAAGTGTCATACAGTATTAGTGTGTCACAATGATATAATGTATGCTCCAATATATATGTTTTGATTTATATAGGATTTTGTGGAATAATCCACCTGTATCTAGTGACTTCTAGTTAGCTCATTATTATTAATTTGTATAATTTTTTTCCATATTGCTAAGTATCAAAAGAAAGAACAAAAAACAGAAAATGAAACAAGATAACTGCAACATTAATGCATAAAAATATTTAAACAAATTCCACATGTCCAAATTCTCAGATGTAACAAATGAGCAACTCTAGTTCTATAATGCTATTTAGAACAGAGTTTTACTGTATATTATTTTAATTTATATAAATTATACTGTTTTATTTGAAGAATCTTTGTTATATTCTCTCAAATTAGTCAAAAAATATAAAAGTATTATACAGATTATTCTTTTTCTGAAAAAAAACTCATCAAAAGTTAGTGAAACAGTAAATAACTAGGAAATGATTTAATAAAATTTATTTACAGAATTGTTTGCTGCATTGTGAATGATTTGTTTTTGACATTGCATATGTATTATTCAATTTTTTTTTACAAAAAAAAAAACTGCAAAAATATATTAAATATTAAAAATGTCTACAGTCTTACTGTTATTGAAAATTATCTATAATTTTTCCCCTCCCATTAAATCTAGTTACATCAAGATTAAAGGTGAAACTGTGTATATAGCAGACAAAGGATTAACTTATTTAATCATCAATTTTAAACGATTTATAAGTATTATATTTTTGTGTATAATTTAAATGTTAGAAGTTCTCAACAATACATTGCTGCTGTTAAAATTAAGTGGATTTTTGCAAAACTTTAATCTGTTGGAATATGTGTTGTATATATACAAAATATTTTATTGCACAAGAAATCCAAGCATTTACAAAATACCTCTTTCATTAATGGCACACTTCTATCAGCATCTGTATCACTTATTAAAACAGTGCTGCAGACCATCTTTGGTTATCTCCTTTAGAACATGCATCATGAACATCTTTACCACTTCTGCCAAGCCAAACCTGCACCCCACAAGGAAGTTTTTGAATTGTTGGAACAGGTAAAAATCAACTGGAATGAGATCCAGAAAGGACAGATGTGGATTGTTTTTGTGGAAACACAGCCACTTTTGAATGATTGTCTCTTGTAAGCTTGGTTCCACAAAAGTGCTTCCTCCTCTTAATCTTCATGTAACAAAAGTGAATACCTCCATAAAAGTCTTGCTGAGTAATATTAACTTGCTGCACTTTATGCTTCATCATATGAATTTGACATCTACAAAATGCAACTATACATCTTAATCCCGATAGCACACAGTGGTTGGTGTAGCTAAGAGTTTGTTGCAACATGTTGGTCATCATCTCTGTACAGCTGCAGGAAAGAGGTAGCCAATATAACATAGCAGCATGCGAAGTTTAATTTATTTTTGACTCTACCTCATATATGGTACTAGCAGGTCACAGACTTTTTTTGCCCTAAGCACGTAAATTGTATGGTTAAAGCAATCACATACTATCTTATGGAATTCAGACTTGAATCTAGATCCTCAACTATAGTTTTTTCAAGAGGATCTGGACCAAATTAAAAGATCCATACTTACATAAGAGTTAATATGTATGTCAGGGATTGCCAGTAGTTTTAATCTGCTTGCTTTGTTATCTCATTATTTGAATGTCCATGTTTGAATTTTGTATAGTCTGTAGCTAATGTTTAAAAGTTAAAATAATTTTTCTAATTGTATACAGTGATACCTCGGTTCACGAACACAATCCGTTCCTTGACCCTGTTCGTGATCCCGTGCGTCTTATATGCCGGCAAATACGGTAACTGCTTTTCAATAATATACCTTTAAATAACAGCCTCAAACTGCAGTAGAATATTAGCAACTCAATATTTTTTTAATGGAACGTTTTCAGTTGCTATACAACCATCTTTAGCATTTAGAACAGAGTAAAAAAAGTTTTTTAGCTCATTTTCGAACTAGTATCATATAATAGAACACAAGTTTTTAAAAAATTATTGTGACTATAATTTTGTTAATATATAATATTAATGTACTTTATATACATACAATGTATACATAATTTATTTTTACTGGATATATTTTTTATCCAGTAAGCAAAAATTTACGTATATCCATTATTCATTAATTTGTATTTATTGCTTTATTAAATTATTATCTTGAAGAAGATGTTTTCTCTGCTGCTAATTGTGCTTTTATCATTATAAGTTTAAATTTACGTATATTTGTAGTTAAATTTACTAAAATTTATAAAATTATAATTAAATTATATATAGTCCTCACCAGATTATATAGTATGGCAGTATGCCTTGAGAAAAACCGGAAGCCAATAACACAGTTGCGCAGTACATAATAACTGAAAGTATCGGTGCGGACTATATAATTTAATTATAATTTTATAAATTTAACTACAAATATTTGTAAATTTTTGCTTACTGGATAAAAAATATATCTAGTAAAAATAAATTTATATATTAATAATGCGTACAATGTATATATAAGTACATTAATATTATATTTTAACAAAATTATAGTCACAATAATAAGTTTTTAAAAACTTGTGTTCTATTATATGATACTAGTTCGAAAATGAGCTAAAAAACTTTTTGTACTCTGTTCGAAATGCTGAAGATGGTTGTATAGCAATCAAAAACATTCCATTAAAAATTTTTTGAGTTACTAATATTCTACTGCAGTTTAAGGCTGTTATTTAAAGGTATTCCATATTCTATATTATGTATGATGAAATGTGCTAATTTGAAGACATGTATTCATATCATCAGTCACACAATGAACATGAACAGGAAAAGAAAGAGTTAGTACACCTAACTTAGCAATATTAATGAGTGACTGAAAAGAGAGAGAGAGAAAATAAAAACTGTGTATGTCAAAAAATAAAAACTTCTGGTATCACTAGAGTAGCAGAAAGATATTAGAATACTGCAGTCACAATACCATTGATAACTGAGAAATATTAACTAAAAGGCTAAAAAGAAGGAAAAAACCAAATGGCATAATGGGAGAGAATGTCAGTCAACCACTGATAAGACATTCACTGAAGACACAGACAATGCAAGGGACACACAAAGGACAGTAAAGAGAAGAAAAAAAAAAAAAAAAAAAAAACACCTCAGAAAATGAAAAACAATGAAATAAATAGAACCTAGAACCTTGGAACTAAGAAAACAAAAGCTAGGGGGACAAACAAAAGGCAAATAAATAAATAAACAAAAATAAATAATTAAGGAAAAAATAAAAATACAAGACCCAAAGACCCAAAAGTTAATTGGCAACTTATGGGCCATACAGACTTGTTGGCTCATTGAGATGAGTAAAAAGTCTTAAGAGAAATAGGATCAACAACTAATTTGTGGAGTTGTGTGCCAGGAAATAAGTCTAGACTTAAAGTGAGAAATGAGTTTCTTTCTCCAAATATTAAATAGCAAACAGTTAAACAGTGTGTGGAATTGAATTAGTTTCACCATTACAATTACTATTGGGACTGGCAATAATTTTGAATCTATGAAGATAATTGTTATGTTAACCATGACCTGTTAAAAATTGTGTTAAAATACTATTTAGATTTAGTAAATTTGTTTTTAGTCTATCATAAATTATGAAAAAAAAGGAGAGAGTGATTAAACCTTTTAGATCACTGGAGCCAAATTTTTTTATAGGGATTTTACATAGGTAACAGCATGAAACATGAAGTTTCATGGAGGAGGAACATTTATTTACTGTCAGTATTCAAATGTGTGTGAAAGGCAACATCTGCTAAGTCATTCCCAGCACAACCAGAATCAATCCAACATAGTTGAGTATTAAAAATAATAATATACTGATAGAATACCCAATACGTACTGTTTATCTTTATTTTAAAATATAAGACATTTATATTCACTTGTTTGAAAGTTTATTCCACATATTTTTTAATTTCCATAGTAGTAATGTAAAATAATTTATATTTTCTACTATTTTTTTTTATAATAATATGCAATACAAAATTTTTGCTTATCTATAAGCTGAGTGCAATCACTGTGAAGTTATAAAATTTTAGAAAATCTAATATATTCCTAATTTGTAAATATCCTTTGACTGATATAACCCCTATTGTAATATAACTAGATTAAAAATATTCAATTATTCACATGTTGCTGAATGTTACAGGCCAAGCCTGAATTCAGGAAATACTAGAATTTCCTAGTCAGAACAAGAATATCCTAATGCTTGGACATTTTAGTATTTTCTAGTCAAAACCTGAAGTGACAAATAGTTAACAAAACAAAGATAATCATTTCTAGTTCTTCCTAGGACAACCCCAAAAATAAAAGTAGGCAATTTTCAATATTTTTATAGGAAGAAATTTTTTGTATTTTCAGTAAATAAAAAATTAATTGATCAAAAACAATATAATGAGCATAATGCATATTTTTTTCTCAACAGGAAATAATTTCATTGTACAGTAAAACTCCACTTAATGCTGTTCTGTTTATTAGCACTGTTTCACTATAATGTGGTTTTTTTCAAATTATATATTTTTTTATTGATTCACTTTGACACTGTTTTTCAAACCATTATACTCACATAAATCCAAAATCAAACAAATTTGTTGCTTTGATACTCCTATGCCATCTTGCAGTGCGTTTGATATCAGTGCAGTGTAGTATATGTGAGTCTGCTGCAGTCGCAGTTCATATTTATAATCAGACATCAACATTATTTAGATTGTATATTTTGAAAGTGGTGTAAGTCCATTTTTAAAAAAAATTGAGAAATCACATAATTTACTCATAATTTAGTGTGCACATTTTATTTATAAACAATTCACAGTTAGTACAGGAATACCTCGATTATCGTGGTTTCGATTATTGCGATTTTCGATTTATGCGGTTTTAGGAACAGATGTAAATATCCAGCCTTGGTAAATGCTGCTGTCTGCCCTCATTTATCACATTGAATAGGTATATACATACTATTTTTATATTTTTTAACTGTTTATAGTTTATAACTTTTTTTTAACATGTTTATTGGATGCAATTTGGTAAATATAATTTTGTAATAATGCTTGTTAATATGGAAATATTATTGGTTTGCAAAAAGCATTATATGTTAAAGTTCCGTTTATTGAGACAATAGCGTATCAAATACCAAAGCTTCTCCCCCTTTTATTGTAACTGCGGCCCTCCATATCTCTAGTAAACACGACTATGGCCCTCAGGTTCATTATAATTGGACAGCCCTGGGTTGGAATGAGACTGACGTTATGTATACGCACATTCTAAGCATCATGGGAAAATGATGACATTTCCTGAGAGAGAATGACTGGAGCATCGCTTAAAACATAATAATCTCTACTGTCTCTGTAGAAAGATTGTCTTTCCACAGAGACGATTTTTCGTCTCTGAGGAGAGATTGAGACCAGCATAGACCTCCAGGTTACTTTACAAAAAATTCCAGTCTATTTCCACATTAGCGTAACAGATAAATATTAATTCACAAAATAGTTAAAACTAAAGAATAGGTGAGAAACCAAGTTCAACATTAGTCATTTAAAACAGGCCTGCTCAACTTATAGCCTGTTGCAGTCTTCTATGAGCCTATGAGATGGTTTATACAGATAGGCCTCGATTAGCGCGATTTTTTAAGTAGCGCAAATTCGATTAGCGCGACTTAAAAAATTGATACCGTTATTCGACGAATTTGATTAGCGCGACTTAAAAAATTGATACCGTTATTCGGTTAGTGCGAGATGATTCGATTAGCGCGAGTTGTAAACACATATCAGTCTTACTAACAAAGCCAGATCAGTCTTACTAACAAAGCTCCTTATATGATGTCAATTAACAAATGAATTAAAAAATTGATACCGTTATTCGGTTAGCGCGAGAAAAGATTCGATTTTTGAGAGTTGTAAACACAGATCAGTCTTACTAACAAAGCTCCTTTTATGAAGATCGGATACACAGATCAGTCTTACTAACAAAGCTCCTTTTATGATGTCAATTAGTTATTCGGTTAGTGCGAGAAAAGATTCGATTAGTGCGAGTTGTAAACGATACCGTTATTCAGTTAGTGCGAGAAAAGATTCGATTAGTGCGAGTTGTAAACAGATCATGTCTTACTAACAAAGCTCCTTTTATGATGTCAATTAACAAATTATCGATTAGTGCGAGAAAATATTCGATTAGTGCGAGTTTTAAGCACAGACCAGCAAAGCTCCTTTTATGATGTCAATTAAAAATTACCGTTAATTTTCGGTTAGTAAAACCGGACGAGGAGCAGTCTAAAGATTCGATTAGTGCGAGTTGTAAACATAGATCAGTCTTACTAACAGTTAACAAATTACCGTTAATTTTCGGTTAGTACGACCGGACGAGGAGCAGTCCAAGAACAGTCACTTGGCTTTGAAGGGGTAATAGACGAAGAGCAGTCCAAGAACGGTCACACGATTTTGAAGGGGTGAAACTGAGGAGCAGTCCAAAAAGGGTCACACGATTTTGAAGGGGTGAAACATCTGAGGAGCAGTCCAAGAACAGTCACTTGGCTCTGAAGGGGTGAAACATCAGAATAGTAGTCCAAGAACAGTCACTTGGCTTTGAAGGGGTGAAACACCAGATCAATTAACAAATTACCGTTAATTTTCGGTTAGTAAAACCGGACGAGGACAGTCCAAGAACAGTCACTTGGCTTTGAAGGGGTGAAATATCAGAAAGATGATTAACAAATTACCGTTAATTTTCGGTTAGTAAAACTGGACGAGGAGCTGCCAAGAACGGTCACACGATTTTGAAGGGGTGAAACATCAGAAAGATGACACCACAACGGTCACACGATTTTGAAGGGGTGAAACATCAGAAAGATGGGTTTTTACTTTTTCTGGACACACGATTTTGAAGGGGTGAAACATCAGAAAGATGGGCTTTTTGTGTCACACGATTTTGAAGGGGTGAAACATCAGAAAGATGGGCTTTTTGCCATCTCTCTGATGTTAAATCCCCTGTTTCTGATGTTCTGATCTTTCTAATAGTAATGTTAACTGTTTAACATCACTGTACTATTATTTAGCTTTGCTATCGTATACATACAAGATTTTTTTTTCCGTCAGTGTATATAAACCAGGCCCAGAATAAGGAACACCGTCGATCGTCTGGGCCCGATCACCTCTGCCCGCTCTTGTGGTGACATCGTCGATCTCCGATCTCCGGCTAGGCTGTTTCTCTGCGCTGCCAACAAGTATTCCATCAACTCCCTTGAAGCACTCTTCTCTGCTCCACTCCGACGTTCTCCGAGTCTGCTCCACTCCGCCGTTCTCCGAGTTCGTTCAGCTCTTGAAGTTAAGTATTATTATTACTTATTTTATCCACTCTCCGGGGAAGAAGGTCGGGTGACGCACTCAGGTGTCCTTGTTAAGACATTATATATATTCGGTCCTTATTCGTATGTAAAATAGTCTTAGATTTTGTTCCTGTGTTCACACTCTACCTGGTCCTGTGTATGTTTCTGTAGTTAGAATAAATACTGTTTGTTATTGTTAATTATTGGTAATTATCTATATTAATTATCCACTAGACGATCATTTGCCAAAACCGGTCTAAGTTCTCGGGGCTCATCCAGACTCCCGGGAGTAACGGAGCGGTAACACTGTCTAGCTCCTGCAATAATATATCAGCTACAGAAGAAGATCCGCCATTTACCTCAGACTATAGAAAGAGTACACTTGGATCGTGCAAACGAACTTAAAACTCGGTCCGAGGTCGTTAGTTTATTTTAAGTTCGTTTATTTTAAGTATTTTCAGATTTGCATATAATAAAAATATAACTGTGGTTTATTTTAAGTATTTTCAGATTTGCATATAATAAAAATATGAAACTATATAATACATAACAATATATTATGTATTATACAATATTAAATAATATATTTAATGGGCAAAGCCTAGAACTTTGGTAAAGTTGAAAAACAATTTTTTTTATAATTTGCTATTCTTCGAATTCTTAATATTGAAATATATTGCTGTAAAACATTATTATACGCTAGGTAATGGTTATAGAATAGCTTAGAGAGGTGCTTTTAACATGTTTACAGATTCCAGATTATGAAGGATGCATGCGGGATGCACCCTATTAGCTTTGATAACTTTGCTGCCTTCGGCACTTATCGTTACATGCATTTATCGTCGATATTATTAAGAAGATCAATCGTGGATGACCTGGTGATTTTTTAGGTGATACGCTCCCATCTCTTTGTGCTGCTTTAGAATGTTGTAAACTGTTTGCCTACTTATTTCCAATATATTTGCTATGTCTTTCACGGGCATCCCATTGTTCTGTGAGGAAGTTAACTTTGACCGGTCCTAGTTTTATTTTATTATGCACTCTATTATTTATCATATTTTCCTATATGCTAACGTATTATATTTTAGTTTAAAAGTTAACTTCCACCTCCGTCGTAGTTGGCAATCACGTGATACGGAGTTTCGCCCTGCTTTAGAATGTTGTAAACTGTTTGCCTACTTATTTGTAATATATTCGCTTATGTCTTTCACAGGCATCCCGTTGTTCCTATGATGAATGATTAGCAACCTAGAACTCAGAGACGTAGTAGTTGGCATTTTGAAATAATTCGCACTCATTCAACAATCTAGTTCCTGCCTTAAATAAGGTATAAGCGACACTTAAGATGCGTTGCATACCGATTACTTAATAATTCAGTTATTGCCAGTAAAGTTACGATCCTAATTTATAGCAAATATATTACAAATAAGTAGGCAATGTCTTTCACAGGCATCCCGTTGTTCAACAGGTATCCGTTGTTCCTATGATGAATGATTAGCAACCTAGAACTCTTAGGCCGGCCGCAAACTAGTCGATATTGCAGCAATCCGGTCGCCTTCGACGTTGTATCGTACGACTTGTCATCGCATACTCATTGCAGCGACATCGTAACCTCCGACAAAAAAGAGGCGGAGCGAGCAACTTTCCCAACATCAAACATGTTAGATATTTTGTGCGATGGAACAAGCACAGTGAAAACTTTGGAAAGTTGAGCATGTGTATTTGGATACTATTGTTAGTTTATCAGATTAAAATCTCAAATTTATTTAATAAATGTAGTTAAACTAAATTTTATTTATTTTTAGTTTTTCGCTGATGTCAAAACCTTTGTCATGGTGGATATTTTGGCAATGTACAGTCAGTCAGGATTCAATGCATATTCAATAAATGCATCGACATACTCAGGCTTTCCTCTGGCAACAAGTGGAGCATTAAGTCTTGCTGCTCTGTCATTGCATAAACTCTATCAATCTAGCTAACAGTTCCTGTGATACTTTAATTTCCGCAAACACTTCACCATCAATGGAGGCGTAGGCGAGAGTGGGGAGGAATGGGACAGTTTTCACAAAATTGTTTATTTCATTACTTTCTACTTATCCAAGAGTGAAACAGATAAAAAAGTAATGTTATATGTTGTAAGATACTAAAAAAGGCACATAACATCGAAATATTAAAAACATTATTTTTTTTGACCATTCGAAAATTGTAAGAATTTTGTCCCACTCATCCTTCATATGAGGGAGGAGTGGGACTTGAGTATGGGAGGTATGGGACAAGTTTGAGGAAATTACAATTTAGCGAACATTGTAATTAGACAAGTCTAAATTGAAGGAAAAGTAGGATTGAGCCCTGCTGGTGCCACCAATCATTTGTGGCTGGGGCAGCTTCATTATGATTTCATTTTTTCAATCATATTATAGTCATTTTCCCGTGGAAAGTTAAAATTCCCTTTTTCATCTTTTCTCAAATTGCACATGATAACACTCCATATCAATATATGTTTTCTCAACTCCCAATATAATAAACAGTTGACCTCTTAAGAATTTAACAAGAACAAAATCATTCTGTCTTATATTTGGCTCATCTATCAGCCAATCTATTTCTTTTGTAATTTCAAAAGCATCATCTGTAGAGTCATGGAAAGAAATTTCATCATCACTAGATTCATCATCAAACTGTAATTTTTCTCTCTTTCTTTCTTTTTGGCTTTTCAGACATAGGTTTTATTTTATTCAATTTCTTCTGTAATTTGTCAGCTGCTTCTCTTTCGATATCTTCTTTTTCTGGAGTGTCAGTTATAATCCTTGTTCTTCCTGTTTTCTTCCTTACTCTGTAAGCTTGGTAATTTTCGAGGTGATGCTTTGGGATATGGACGAATATCAGCTGGACTGAGAGGTAATTGTTGAGAAGAAGAGGGCATGTATTGTGAGGAATCACATGCACTATTATTATTAGCAGACTCATTAAGTGATACTTCACTTGATTAAGGTCTACACTGTGAAGGATGGCATGTGCTAATGTTATTTATAGGCATTGGACGGTTAGTAACATATGATGTTAAAAAATCTTCATCTGTAAAAGGCTCACTATTAAATGGACTTGTAACGACCGTTATAGCAACGGTCCGCATTGCATAGTCTGACCGCGAGAGGTCAGCGCGTTTCCGGTTCCGCGTTCCGGGCAGCTTAAAAGAGCCCAGATCCCGGGCTTGTCTCACTTGCCTTTGGAGTTCCGTTAGAATTGGTCGTCTTCGTATCTAGTCCCGTTATCGTGGTAACGCTCCGAATCCGAAGTGTTATTAGCGAAATTTTATGTTTGGTGTACGTGGCTGTCAAGTATTAATAAACTGTTTTTGTAGTGTTTCAAGTCTTCCTGTTTTAATTTACGAAAACCGACAAACAACTACAGACTTATACCAGACTTTCTAAATCCTGCAGTTATATTCTTTGGTGTAATTGATGACTGATATGCATTTCCAACAAGCTGTGTAATATGGTATTTATAATTTTTTTGGATTATTTACCATCCAATCATTGCAAGCTGAATTGTACCTGGCTTTAAATGTAGAAAAAACTGATATGTCCAGTGGTTGAAGTTTGTGACTGCAATGAGGAGGACTCCATTATCTCTGGCTTTATCACATCAATAGTAATATGGCTCTCGTGATTGTCAATAATCAACAAAATTGGATTTTCTTTTGAGGCTTTAGTTTGCTGTATAATATGATCTAGTGCTTCTGGAAACACATCTGTACTCATCCACCAACTACGATTGGCAAAACCAATGCTACCTACAGGTGCTCCCTTCAAAAACAAGTCTCTAAATGTACCCGTGGAAAAATAAATACAGGTGGAATAGAATTTCCAATTGCATTAATAATGAATAACACAGTTACCAGTTCCCCACGTTCAGCTGAAGTTGCCTGTCCCACTTGTTTGTTCCCTCGTGCAGCCACAACTTTTGGTGGTTTGTGATCAGTTGTTACTCCCGTCTCATCACAGTTATAAATACGATCAGGTGTGAAATTATATCGATCATAAACACTCATAAAGTTGTTAAGGAAAGCATCTACATTAGCTTTGTTAAAGCCTGTTGCTCTTCCTACACTAGTAGCTTCAGGGATCTGAGGGTAAGTTTAGGATGACGATCCATAAATCCATAGAACCAATCCTTTCCAGCACTTTTATTTGCTGTCCATGAAGCAGGAATATTTAAATTCAATGCATTTGCATACTGGAATGCCAAAGAACGAACTTGTTTACTGGTAAGTCCATAATTCATGTAACTTGAAGTGAGGAGATAGTCGTTTAACATAGTTTTCTGATTTGTGATGAAAATCGTACTACAGACTAGATTAGGTTTAAAAACAATGTTATATCTATCATTAGATGACTGATATTTTTGTACATGTCTTACAAGAGCTGATTTTGAAATCTTCATTAATGCTGCCACATCTCGAATGCTTTTACTTTCTTTGACAACCATTTCCACAGCTTGCAGTATACTGTTATTTGATGATTCTTTTCTTTCTGGATGCTTCTTTTTCCATTTACTTGCCAATTTCTAAAACAATAATAATATTACTTTTAAAACTTTTTTAACAAGTATTGAAACAATATAGGAATAGAAATGACATTTTGATTTTTAATTTAGAGTAATACGTAAAGGGTATTTATTACTTAATGCATTGCAACACACAAAATTTAAAATTTAATAAATTTAAAATCATTAACAAATTAATTGCAAATTTTAATAAAAACGTCTAATAAAATAAGAAATGTGAATTATTAGTATCTGTTGGAGACAACATAAATAAGGGACTAATGGGACATGTCCCATTTCTCCCTTATTTATGTTGTCCCATTCCTCCCATCATATAATACTTTTATAAAATGTCTTCCCACATAAAGCATTCTACTTTTAGGCTTAACTCAACTACTGGTTTATAAACCTTAAAGAGACATTAAACCCAAAGATATATGTTGTTATTATTTCAAAAATGATATTTTTTAAATGATTTTTATAGTCATAAGACTTGATACTTACTTTTGAGGTACGAAAATCAGTTTTCTCAATTCAAAACACGTGCAATGTGGTAACTTCTAGAACTGTAGGGAATAAATGAGGCTGTAGTTACTCTATTTAGTGGAGGAACTGAAAATAAATTGAAGTGTTTTATTCAGGCATATATGCAACTGTCCCATTCCTCCCCATTCTCCCCTAACCTGGATGATTTATATAATCTGCAATTGAATTTCTCCAGGTTTCCACGCTAGTCTTGTAAGTCCTCAATGAAGCCTCTGTGCCTGCTTGGCCTCCAACGAAGTTATTGTAAATGTTGTTGATGGGATTTGTTATAGCATTGGTCATGTGCCCTATGCCAACCTCAAAAAACAAGTTGCAATGTATCCACAGCATTTCAGCCGTCGGTGCCGCCTCTGAACATAACCTTGTATAGTACTCTCCTAAAATAGCACTTTTTTCTCGAAAGATACTCTGCTGACCATTTTTATTAGAAGGTGTTAAAGGTAAACCTTTACAATTTGTACAAGTAGAACATGGGAGACATTGATCTACGTTCTTGGGAAAATTGTGTGGAGGATACCCTGGAATTAGGAGCTAACAACAATTTTACTTTTTACAACTCTTTTTTAAATGAGATCCCCAATTCAGCATCATATACACAACTTATGCAGGGCAGAACATATGCCGAAAAAAGTACATCCCAAACCATTATGCCCATATAAATAGTGAGAACACTCACTAAACGATTATGCATCATAGTCAGTCCTAATTCCTTCCAAATCCAGTCATGTTGTGAACACCATAGTCCTACATCTCAAAATCACCTCTTCAACAACATGTGACATAAGATGACGAGCATAATTGGATGCGGTCCTAAACGCTGAGCTGCAATGTCAGACAATCTGAGAGGATTTAGGACAATTAATTGTCTCGGTCGTTCCACAGCTAGTCTCATGATCCTCAATCGATTCCGGGTCTGCATCATTTAAACACGATCCGAGTATTATTTCTTTCATTACCTTTTGCGAAAGTTTATTAGGAGAAGGTCATCAAACCTTCATCCTCGGGAACATTTTGACCCAGTGCATCCGCTGGGTTTTGGTAATTAACCCATCTCACCAGACCAGATTAACCAGAACGTCCGGCATTCGGCCTAGCACTCACGAGCACTGGAAGTTTAGCCGCCCTGGCCCCATCTAGGCAGCGACAGACTGCCAGCATGACCGAGGTTGCCACAATAAGGGGCGGCCCCGGCCATGACAGCCGAGTGCCACACCACAAAAATTGCCGGCGCGAAGAAGGTCGCCCTTTTCAGAGCAGCACCTGCCGCGCTGAAAAGGGGTGACTTTCCGCTGTACAGTTAGTTCTTACTAATACTTGAGCACTGAAAAATTAGTCAATTTACTCATTTGGCTGTTGTTGTCTGGTGGCGAATTTATATCGAGCGAATGTTTCATTAACAGCTTTCACGTAGAAACGAGATAGAATGGAAATGGCTGCTTCTTACGTCCTGCATTCCAAGATTTAGAAGTAAACATGTGGGCTGACGAAGTTGATCAATTATCTCAACTTTCGTCTTCTGTGGCAGTCTAGTCGGATAGGAAATTCTAGAGCGCTAGCCAATAGCTCCTATGCTCCGCGCTCTGTTAGAACAGATCCCCACCGTGGCTTCTGTGTTCACTGCCGAATTGCATGCAATGCACCTTGCTCTAAAGCACATTAGAACGAAAGGCCATCGTAGAAGCCTCATTTATTCAGACTCACTGAGTGCGCTTCAGGCTCTGATCTCGTTGAGACCTTCACCACATCCTATAGTTTTCCACATCAAGAAGCTTTTCCGTCTCTCTAGAAGGGGATACACGATCAAGTTCTGTTGGATCCCGGGACACGTTGGCATTCATGGGAACGAATTTGCTGACATTGCCGCAAAGTCAGCCACCCCTTACCACTCCTATAACTGTGAAATTCTTTTTTCTGACTTAAGGACAGTTATAAAAGAAAAAATGATAGAAATATGGCAGCATACGTGGTGCTGAATGTTACAGGTCAATGTTCATAAACATTGGTACAAAACAATGTTTATGAACAATGTCATGAACATTGTTCATAAACATTGTTGAAAAAACATCAAACATTGTATCAATGTTTGATGTTTTTTCTGTTTATGCAGTAAAATTGACTTTTGGGTTAAGTAATATTACATAATATTTTTATAAATGAAATTTTTTAAATTGGTGATGATTTTATATTTAATTTTTTTAGTTTTACATTAGGAAAATTGAACAATCCACCTGGTAATATTGATTTGATGCTTATATTTGTCATGTGATTTTATTATCGTCATTTTAATTCATAAGTAAATAACAGCACTAAGGCAGGAAATTATAGTAAATAAAAGGTCATTTTAATTAATATTCAAAACACTTTCAGTTTCTTTTATTATTTCAAAGTATTTATACCTTTGTAGCTCAGTAAGCATGCCTCTGAAAACCGGTGGCAACATTTTGCTAAAAATAAAAGTAATTCTGCAACTTCATATATTATTCAAAAGAACTGAAAACTAATGATAATACCATGAATTTAAGTGTCACCTTGAAAACAAACATCCATAACTTCTTGGAGTTCAAAGTGACTTGTAGAAGGAAGAAAAATGCTATCAAGATACTGACGAAGCATCATCATCACAACCTTATCCAGGAAAACAAAGAAAAATATCTGAGATGTTTAGGAACATTGAGGAGTTCAAATCAGGTGAATCAGCGGAAAATACGGTAAATCAAGCTCTTATATTTATGGTGTGTAAAGATAATAAGCCATTGAGTATTTGGATGGTGAAGGTTTTCAACATTTTGTAAAGACAATAGCATCTTTGTACAAAATTCCTTCTCGACCAACAATTAAAAGACTAATTTCCGATAAATACAGTAATATAGTATCCATAGTCAAACTACAGCTCAAACAGAAATTTTGCTTATTGACAACTGATTTATGGACAGACATCCAGAAGAGGAGTTACATTTCTTGACTGTCCATTTTATAGAGGAGGAAAGTAAATTATACAATGTAGCATTGGATGATTTTATACTGGAAGAACAGTTTACTAGTGAGTATCTAGCTAATAAATTAAAGCAGTTGATAAAATTCTGGGAAATAGATGAAGAATATGTCAACACAACTGTTACTAACAATGCACAATAAAAAAAAATATATAACATTGATGTTTTCTAACATCAATAGGAAAACATTAATGTTTATCATCAATAAAACCATCGAAAGATAACATCGATGTTTTCTTTCGATGGTTTTATTGATGTTAAACATTAATGTTTTCCTATTGATGTTCAACACTATTGTGAAGTACATAGAGCCACATTGACAGTGGATATAGCCCTGTGTAATTCCACTGGTTCAAAATGCATTCTTTTCAATAAGATTTGTTTATTCTTGCAAATATTCATCTAAAAATTTCTGTTGGCAAATATCGAACAATGAATGGGAATATGAGAATTGAAGACTTTTGTTTTGTTAATTATTTGCCACTTTGGGTTTTGATTAGGAAAAAACTAGAAATTCTTAACTTTGAATAAGAAATGTTTATCATTTCTAGTTAGGCACAACACACACAACAAATTGAAGTTGGAAAGAACAGATGGCTGGCTACAAATGGCTATGCATATTACATCAATTCATGGTAAAAAAGTAAAATACAACATATTACATGTAATTATTAAAATACATGTAACAAAATACAGGCACTTCATGTTGATTTTTCTCATAATCAACAAATAGCCCTTGCCACATCTTTAAGAAATTGATGGAAATAAATTTGTGTTATTTTCCTACTTTTGTGCTTTTGGTTCATTTGACTATTGATTTACTTTATAACAATTATAAGAAAGTTATTGCAGAACACCAAAATCAATAATGTTTATATAAAGACAATCTTTGTTGAAAATGTGTTTATGGTGGCAGTCAAACCTTAATGTCCAGATGTTGGACCCTCCCTTGGAGGTCTCTCCAACTTTCTTTTCTCCTCCTTTCACTCTCTCTTACTAATAACACCATCAGAACTTTCCCACGTTAGTGTGCATCAGTTCTTCAGAGCTTAGAGATGTGTGTGTTCTTCCTCTATCTTGTTCCATAAGATAGTTAACTTGAACAGGTTATGGGTCCAGCATGCTTCCGCTGTGCATAGATATCTCAAACAAAGTCAACAAGAAATTTGTTTCCATTCTGTTAAAGTCACAAATTTGTTTCCATTCTGTTAAAGTTTTCTTCAAAATACAAAATCAGACATGTCAAAAGCATCAAAGATCAAGAAACTGACCAATGAGAACTGTAGCACTTAGAAAATGCTGATTGAAGCCATCTGTCGCCAATAATACATGGGATTATTTAACAACCAAAACTGAATGACCCATCCTCAATAAAAATGATCCCATAACTGTCCAAGCAGCATCCAAATGGGATAAGTCAAACGCCAAGGTGAAAAGTGACTTATTACTCTCCTTATCCACATTGCAAGTCAAACACCTAAGAGGTTTGTCCACTACATATGAATGTGGGAGAAGCTTAAAGAAGTCCATGAGGAAACTGGCGTCACCTAAATTCTGACATCAATCACAGGTCTAATGACTAAACGCCTGACTTCTGAAGACGAACTCGACCAGCATCTCGAATTTTACACTGATACACTCAGAGTTTTCAACGAAATAACTACAAAATTAACTATAGAAAAGACTGTAGTTAGTGCATTAGTGCTAAGCCTGCCAGAAAGTTTTACACCAAATCATAATGCCATATAAACCATGAAACTATGCTACTATTCAATGACATGAAAAAAATCAACTAAGGGAGGATGATCTGCACAGATGGAGAGCAACAAAACTCAATGATACAAATGCATTGTTCATTTGAAACTCAAATAGAAATCACCATTCATCATTTGAAAACCAGAATGGAAGCCAAAAAAACAGTTCAAACTGGAAACAACACAAAAAAGAATCCAAAAAGTAAGTGCGAACATTGTGGTTGGATTGGTCACATGATTGGTCTCAACATGTTATGAAGCATTTCACATGCACTTAAATATCCAAGAAAATTCAATCCATTGGATTCTTGACAGTGGAGCAGTGTCACATATTTGTGCAAACAAAAACATGTTTCAATCACTGCACCGAAGTAAATGTGACAAATTAAAAATGTCAAATCACTCTCATTCTTTATTGATTTGTAACTTAGATTGGCAGAAATGCACTGGAATATGCATTGACAGTGCATGAGTATAGTGGTATGATTTTCCAGATAAAGAAGGTTGCTCTAAAGACAAAATTCATCCATTGTAGTCTTCACAGAGAAGCTCTAGTTGTCAAGTTTCATGTGTCTGTGTTCAAGTTTGTTTGGACAAGAAATATCCAAACAGTTGACAGAAGCAGTGAAGACTTAATTTCATAAAGTCAAAAACAGGCAATTCCAGACTATTAGGAATCTTATGTAAAGAAATGTAACAAGCAAAAGCATTTTCTCTTCCACAATGAGGTAAAGTGGCTTTCCAAAGGAAATTATTGTGCTCATTTATATGAATCAAGACAACAAGTTCAAGTTTTCCTCTCTGATAGCAAATCTGTATTTAGTGACAGATTTACAGATGAGCAGTGGCTCTGAGGCTAGCTTTCTTAGCTGACATCTTCCAGCAGCTTGATGAGTTGAATAAAAGTCTGCAGGATAAATACACAATATCCTTCATGATTCATGACAAAATAAAAAGTTAAAAAACTTCAATTTGCAACAACAGAAGTTATGAATGTCAATCCCTAAGTAGTTAAGTCTTATTTTGTTTATTAACATTAGAAGTTATGAAGTCAATATTTCTTTACATAAGATTCCTAATAGTCTGGAATTGCCTGTTTTTAACTTTATGAAATTAAGTTTTCACTGGTTCTGTCAACTGTTTTCATTTCATTTGGATATTTCTTGTCCAAACAAGAAACTTGAACACAGACACATGAAACTTGACAATTTGCAACAACAGAAGTTATGAATGGAAAACTATTATTCTTTTCATATCCTAGAGAATTTCTTAGAAGAAAATAAACTTCATGGCTCTATTGTCAATGGCATAAAAAAGCATCATATGGTTTAATTGAAAACTAATGAATATTTTTCCAAAAATTTAGACAGTGAGTTTAGGATGCAAGATCTTTTTTCTGGAATGGAAGACTCCAGTTTACCAGACTTCTTTTCAACAAAAGAAAAGAATGAGATATATATATCTATGAGAGAATGGCTTTTCATCCACAGTATACTTAAAAAAATAATACTGCAATAGACTAAATTTTGAGCTGAATCTTTGAAAGTTTCAACTGAACAATCAGACATTAGAAAGTGTGTTAAGCCATGCAGGCACATCTCTCATTAAAAAATTTTCAAGATTCATAATTTTGCAACTTCAGAATTAAAATTAAAATTCTGATTTAAAAAATTTGTTTGAATTTTTTTTCCTTCTTTATTTCGTGATAAATTTTGAAAAATGTATAAAACTTTTCTACAGACTTTTTACAAAAAAAAAAATGTTTTTCTTATTTTTTTTAAATAATTATAACAATTCTTAATAAGAAATAATGTTAAGGAAATAAAAGGATTCATTAAACAGCTTTGGAGGAACAAAAAACTTATTATTTGCTTATTACAATTAACTTATTATTGCTTATTACAGATGTTTTTCAATAGATTAAAAATTGCCTCAATAATTTTTAAAAAAATTTTCAGAAATTTTATCCTGGAATATAATAAACTATTAATCATGACCAAGGATACATTTCAAAATAAGTTTGAGAAATAAAGATCTATGATATTTAAGATATTGTTTTACCCCCATTCCATATGACTATGGTCACTTAGTTGTCAGAAGAATGGGTTCAGAGATTATATCTTTCAACATGCCTTTCCTTGTTGCTGGTGAACACCATTCCATATGACTATGGTCACTTAGTTGGTTAGAAGTCAGAAGAATGGGTTCAGAGATTATATCTTTCAACATGCCTTTCCTTGTTGCTGGTGAATTTTGTAGAAGGTACAGAAATAAGGTGGTGATGCTTCTTGGCTCTAGTAGATAAATACAATCCACTTTCCCTTTGGCTTTAATCAATATCACCCAGTATCACTACTATAAGTCAAGAATCATCAGTAATGACATTGGGTACTTAAGTCAACTTAACTTTTTGACATAGATTTTAACATATAAACAAAATAACACTTAACTACTTAGGGATTGTTAGAACTTACATTAGACGGAATTTATGGACTTTATTATAGTAATAGTTTTAATTAGTTAACTCTTAATTTTTAGTTTCTAATGCAATCAATCTTCATATAATTAGTTAGTCTGTCTTTTAGAGTAATCAGTCTTCTTATTAACATAGAATAATTATAAAATAATTTAAGATTTTTTAACAGTCAAATTTACTAGAAGTTCTACAGTTTGTTTTATAGCTTTAATATGATTTAATCACTGTCTAAATTTACAATGTATTTTCTGCTGAATCATTTCAATTCTCCATATACAGTATTATTAAATGCAATTTAAATCTATGACTGATAATTATAATCATATGTATGATATATATATATATATTGTCATGAAGGAACTCATATAGTGTAACTGTTTTTAATTTTGTATAAGAAAATATTTTCTATAAAAAAAAAATATAATGGAATGACAAATCATGGAACTGGACATTAATTTGAACTGCCAGTGACCAAGCTGACTGGCTGTATTTATATTGTATCTACTGCAATGAAACTTTTTTAATGTATTTTGAATTTGATTTTTTATCTTTTAATTCAACTACTTGAATAATGTTTCTATAATGATACAAATAGAGGAAAATTTTCTTCTAAAATTTCTGATACTTGATAGTGGCTATATACTAAAAAAAAAATCAAGACAGGAAAATTATACATATTTCCTAACTGTGATTCTAAATCCTGAGATGAAAATTATATAAGAAAATATAGTAATTCAATAGATAATTTAAAAATCATGTGGCATAATTTATAATCAAATATGCAATTATTCTGATACTTAATGCTATAATAAAAATACAGTTAAGAATAATAGTATGCATAACAGAAAGCAAATTATTACAAAATTTAGATTTTCAATTTAATTTTAATTGCTAATTATCTAAGATATAAACAAACAAATCTGGGATATTAATAAATCTTTCAGATATGATATCTAATATAAAACAATATTTTCTGATTGAAAATTAACTGTAGTTAATTCACTGTATCACAACTGATAACTGGAAGGTTACTGCATATATTTTCTTATAGACCTTTCATTATCTATATAAAATACATAAACAAAATTTTGTTTCAAATTCTGTTATTGTAAGTTGGGATAATTATAAGTCATAAATGCCTCAAAATTTATAAATTTCTCACTACTAATGTTTACTAGGATATTATACATTATCTTAAACAACACAAAATTACAAGAATCTGATATGAAAAAGGTCAATTTCCATATATTAGACCAGTGGATCAGGGACTCAAACTCATGGAATTGCATTCACCAATCACAGAATTTATTGATTACACCACTGTTGTAAGTATGAGTGATCAAATTGAAGGCACTATCTGTATATAAAAGAGCATATTACATTTAATAAGCAATGAAAACTTTATGCTCCACACTACTTTGTATCATCACAAAGGAAATACAACATTTTAATATTATTTTTTCAAAAACAGAAACAAATTAGATTGATATAGACAATAATAAAATATAAATTTGTAACAATAGAAATTAGTAATTTTAATTAAAGTGCATTTAAAAATTCCACATTATAATAAATGAAAAATTTAAATTAACCCAGCAGAAAAAAATTATATAAATATATGAAAGAACTGACTTATTGACATCATAGAGTAAAATCAAAATATCAGAATTTCTAACAAAATTATTATTACCATGTTCTGAAAAAACAAATCTCATAGTATTTACTGAAACACAATGAATGTAATTATGAATTTTTTTTTTTTAATCTCATTATTTTCAGATTCATACATTTTTATTTAAAGATTTACTAAAATACTTACAAATTATTACACTTTACAGAGTGAAATATCAAAAGAGTAGGACAAAAGAGAAAATATATATAAATAAATCTAGATCAGTTCTAATATTCTGATATTTCTGAACTCACTGAAAAGGTCTGCAACAAAAAACTTTTTGAATTAAAAGTTGATTTGACTGGTTTTCATAGAATTGCAATAATCATGGCTCAGTTATTAAACCAAAATGGTCAACAAATTCACAAATTTTAGTAAACTGCTAAAATATCATAAAGTTTAATGAAAAATGTATGAAATGTAATGCAGAAAATGTATAAATATTTCTATGCATTTTTTGATATCTATAAATATATTAAGAACAAATATAAAAAATTCTTTATTTTAAATTTAAAAATTTTTTTATATTATAAAACTAACCTTCTCTTGAATGTGAAGATCTTCCATATCTTTAGTCATCTCTTCTTCATCATCAATAATCATTTCTTTCTCTTGTTCTTCCTCATCTCCTTCATCTGAATCTTCATCACCAGATGATTCAATCTTAACATTCATTGCTGGGACTGCTAAAAAAAAAAATGACGATAAATGCAGAAAATTGTAGAAAATATTTATTGATATAGTGTGTTATTTTTAATTAAAATATTTTCATCAAAATTTAAATAATTATATCTTACATTTCTAAGTTGGAAAACAAAAATTTGAGATGAAAAATTAATATGATTAAAAATAATTTAGTTATTTTATAATATATTCTTAAATTTATGCATGAACAGTATACTCCAATTAACCAGGGTAGTGGGGAAATAAATTGTGAGGTCCAGGGGGCCCACCATTTTGTCACCAATGTAACAAAATGCTTCTTTTGTATTCTTCAAAAACTTTGTTAATTTTATTATTATTTGATCAATTTATATTATAATATTTTGTAAAAATAATACTTTATTTAATTTCATATAATTTTGTAACTTTGCACAAATATTATCACTCGAAAGCAAAGGAAACGCTGATTTAGCTTCCTTTTTGATTCACTTTATCTAAACAGTCGGTTTGGCAACCGCCTGGACGAGGAACTAAAACAATAAAGATGTCGGACAACCAACAAGGAACGCTCCTTGTAACAGCTATGATTTCGACATCTGTATGATGTCAAGACTGACTCAGGAGCCCTCCTTGGCCAACAAATAAAAGGCGAGGGGAGAGGCCGAGTCAATGATGAGTCGCCAGATGAGTTAATGATAATTATCTGGATTACCCACTCGAGACTTAGCCAGAGAGATAACATAGTCCTCTCTGAGAAGAAGGAGAAGTCTGACTCATCCAGGACACCTGTCCAGGTATGTAGCGCTTGAGGAGCGATATACATTTATGTCAACCCGACTGCATAATCTACGAACCGTTCTGCTCGTTCGCCTATATTAACCAGAACATTCACGAACCACTTTGCTCGTACGCCATTCAAATAACTTACAAACCACTTTGCTCATTCGCCCTTTATAATCACATCCAAATTTGTTAGAAGTTTTATAGATTTAAAACGATTCCTTTGTTTTCATTGTAATTATTTTATATCTCTTTAAAACGTTAATAAATATTATTGTTTTGTTTATACTTAAATCTTGTCTATATGCATTCTTTCCTTCGACCTGGACCTCTGTGCCTCTTACTCACAATAGCCAATAATAGCCGCTCGGACATTACACACGTTAATAAATAATTAACGCAACCGTTAATAAAAACGCTCGCCGACATTCTGACAATTCGTTAGTGTTAAGGAATCACTATAATCTTCCTCTGGTGTCAGGAACCTGACCATCGAACATCTCGACGACAGCACCACCTTGCAGGATTCTCACAAAATTATCCTGAATAATTGATTTATCCAGGCTGCAGATTAATGCTGGATAATCAGGAGTCTACTGTACACACGTACACACGCACAGTTGATTCTGCAGAAATTATCATAAAATAAAGAAGTTAAATGAATTCCTTCACAAATTCCCAAAATTAGGAAAATTCTAAAAATTAAAAGGAAATTTAATTGGAATAAGATAATTTATAAAGTTCTAAAATTAAATATAATTTTAAATAAATTACTTTTACTTTACCTTTTGATACTGCCTCATTTTGTTGAGCATCATATTTTGACTTGCTAAGTGTATCATAACAATGAAGGCAAACACGAAGAGGCTTAGAAGATTGTGTAGGCAATAAAAATTTTTTACTGGAACAAGGATTACAAACAACAGCACCACATTTTCTACAATGATGCTAAAAAAAATAAATTCATTATTAAAAATTTTACAAAAATCATGTTTCTCAAAAATGTTTATATAATAAATATATACAGGGAATACTTAAGATTTAGAAGCATAAGTTAGATTTACATAAATTTCTACATCATTATTGAAAATTCAAGAGATACATAATATCATAATATATATTATACCGTATTTTCCACTACAATGTATATATGTATGTATGTATGTATGTATATATATATATATATAGTAGTGAAAAAAAATTATTTTATCACAGCTCCATAAGTAGCATATTCAGCTATTCAGTAAAATAATATGTGGAAATATCATAGTACTGACAATGTTCAACAAATGCAAACAAAATATTTAATACATCACTTAATACAGTGGTCTCAAACTGGCAGCCACATTCAGCCCAAAAAACAATTTTATACAGCCTGCAAAGATGTTTTAACTATTTATTGAAATACATGTTACAATCAGAAAATTATTACAATTTGATGTTAATAAAACTGTTTTATAATATCATAATTATATAATGTTATTTTAATATCTTTGTAAGTAAAAATGAAAGTAAGTACAAGTAAATATTTTCCATTGATTATAGTTTTGTTTAAAAATATTCTGCCCTTCATTTCCTTTTGAATTGTGCATTCAGCCTGCAAAGCAATTTGAGTTTGAGAACACCGACTTAATACAATCACAACTGGATAATCAAATGGCCTATTGCTCAAAATAAAATTGTAACAGTTTGAAAAATGGATCCAAATAAACTAAGATGGTTTTGCAGTGGCTACATTGAGACAGTAATCCAAAAATCATCTGTTCAATCTCAGGCTGAGACAGATATTTCTTCATATAATTAAAAATTCTAATTTAATCATTAATTCATAGATGGCACTAACATTAGTTTAAACTCTTTCAAATTATTCATATTTCCATTAAAAATATATTAAAGGATTAATTTGACAATATCAGGTTTGATTTGAATATTTGCCTTGAAGTTTGGTCTAAAACAGTATGTTAAAATTTATTGTTTTAATGATACTGTAATCAGAAAATTCAATTAAATATATAAATTTAATCAATATTTATAAACTTCTGATGAGAATGAATTCACTTACTTTTCTATTAATAAGAGTAAATTGGGATTTTCTACAATGCATACAGACAGATGCTTCAGAATCTGGAACCCATACAGCAGCATGCTCTTTTGAAGGTTTTTTCCCAGCTATTAAATAGAATTTTTGATAACACAGTATTTCAATAATTTATTACTTCTTATAATTAAAAATTTATAATTGAAATATTAATGAAGTATTTTAAAACATTTTTATATAGATAGCAACATTAATTTTAACTAAACAAAATTTCAGATGGAGTGAACATTTTTCAAGACTAAAAACACATTTTAAATATATTAAAATATTTATTTAACAAATTTTGTAGGGAAATATGTATAGTTAAAACTTCAACAGTAATTTTCTTGCTTAAATAAAAATCTCTGTAGCTATTGTTATTGTAAACCAAAATAATGAAAAAATTTCAGAACATGTTTGGTTAAAGCTTTAGGCCCTCTGCACACGGAGCGTATCGTCATAGACGTGTTTTAGACGCGGCATCGTTTGCTTGCAGCGCCACGTGTTTTCAAATGCATGTCTACACACGAAGCAGCAGCGTAGCGTATTCGTCATACTTCCCAAGCTTCACGACGCCGGCCGTGAAGCTTGCACATGTCATTTCTCATGTTTACAGCAATTTAATCATTGTTTTTAATATTTTAAATCTTTTTAAAAAAGCTTTATAATTCTAGTTTTTATGCCTTTATATCAAATATTGCTATTTCTGTTTCAATCTCACTATTAACTTCAGAATTACATATCCAAATAAGCATTTTTTACTGAAGTGCTTGAATAATATGTATTGCTATTTCATTCAGTATTTAGTTTTTTAGTATATTTTAATTTATTTTTGCATAAATTATGCACTTTTACTCATTCTTATGAATTAAATTTTTATGTTTGTCTGTTAACCGAATTAATGTCGTCGTCACTTATGAAATTATTTGGGTTTATTGTATTTTTTTGCATTTTACAAATGCCTTTCACATTTTTATTTTCATGAACATTGTATTTGGTATATTTTGATCAAAGCAAATGTTACATGATGAAACAAAATAAAACCACAAATCATTCAATACTGTCATAATTATGTTGACTAGTGATTATTAAGCTTTAAAGTACAAATTATTATTAATTTTTATTGAAAAGGCTTGGATAACTTGAACTTTTCCAAGTTTTTTCTTTGTAACAGTTCATCAGCTCAAGTTTTTGAAAACACTTGAGTTTTAGTATCTCTAGTCAGAATTTTCTTGTATCTTTAGCATTGATTTTTTGAAAAAGCTTGCTCTATTGGATTAAGCATATAGGAATAGATCGATAAAAACTAGAACTCAGTTCTCTCCATTGATAAATCTAATTCACGGCTTTTATGGAGCTGAGCATTATTCATTAGCAGTCAAGAATTTGCAAATTTGTTAGTTTATATGTATTTGTTCAATTCTACCATAAATTCATTTGAAGTTTTCCAAAATATGAGGACCCAATTATAATTTTTAAATATAATTTTTTTGACACATTCATTGCTGCAATCATGTCATATCTCTCTCTCTAATAGTAGGCACTGTTAGTGATCTTTTTTTTTTTTACTTTTAGTCATAATTGCATGCCAAATGAAGGTTGAATCCACATTCATCAAGTGATATTTTGTTTTAGTCATCAGGATTTGCACAAAATCTCCAGCTTATTCATATCTTAAGTGTAAAATAATTTCTGAATTTACTTTATATAATAATTTATAGCTTCTTTTTAAAGTTATTTTTAAAGATTGTAAAATGTTAATGAAGTCAAATGAAGATAGTCTCATCTGATGTGCATTGTGAATAAAATCGGAGATTTCTTTAAGGGTAATTTGTTCTGTTTCCTTGATCTTTGTTTCAATGCTTTCTTTAATATCACCTGTTATCTTTTCTCAATATTTTTTTGATACTATAGACTTCTATTTGACCAATCCTCTTATACTTTGAAATGATGACTCTGCCATAGTTTATGCATAATGTCTGGCAACTTTGTTAATGGTGAGCCTCTTTTCAAAATAAGTCTTAATAAGATTTTTCTTCTTGTCATTTAGCATATTTCTGCTCATTCTGGTTTTACTGTTATAACTATAATGCTGTGTGTTCTTATATAAATTGAAATTTGCATAATTTTTAAATTTTGCATAATTTGAAAAATATAACTTTGAAAAATGTAAATATTATTTTAAAATTGTTGTAGTAGATTTAACAAATGTTTTTAATAAAATGTTTTCAGCCTAATAATAAATGTTTTATATGAGCTGAAAAATGTTTTAATTATTTGAAATTTGTTTATAGTAATTTAAAAAAGTTACTATAGCCTTGAAAATTATTAAGTTGGTAAAAATGCTTTAAATAAAGCATGACCCCTTGAGTGCTGTGTCTGAATTTCTGCCTTTAATCACATGCTGGTGATTAATTAAAAGTATGCCTAATTATTATGCAAAAAATTAAAATAATCCCCTCTCACTTAATTTTCAATTAAAGCTTTTGAAATTTTCAAAATTTATAGCATATTTTGCTCCTCTTTTAAACAACTTAATATTTTTTTGGAATTTTATTTCTTTCACTAATTTTAATTCTGTATATTAGATCAGGGGTGTCCAAACTATAGCCTATGGGCCAGAGGCAGCCAGCGATATGATTTTATCTGGCCCGCCAAATGGACTAATTTTCAAAGAATAAAAAAAAAAACAGGTGATGTTGATAGATTTCAAATGCATTAATTAAAATTGGATTCAAAATATATTCTGCCTACAGAACAATGCTGAAGTACCAAATGTGGCCCTCACGGCAAAAAGTTTGGAGACCCTTGTATTAGATCATGAAAAACATTTTAAATGAAATCTTAGTTATATTATGAAATGATTGATATTTTTAGATAGCATATCTTCAAAAGTAGATATTTTCATGTAAATAACACAAAAAACCAATTCACAATAACTGAATTAATAAAATTGGAATTAAATTTTTTTAACTCTTTTTTTTTATAATTTTATTACTTTGTTTTGACATCTTTACATGTCTTTTGCACATTGGCATAATTAAGTCATGTTGTCTATTCAGAGTAAAAGGCACTCAAAGGGTTTATTTTTAATTTAATTATAGCAAATAATAATAATAATTATTATTACAATTGAGCAATTAAAAATATAAAATATCTTGAAAATTCAGAGTAAAATTATTATTATTTATATATATGTTTAATTCAAATAACAAAACATTATGGAGTTTTTTCCTATCCTTTTCCTCAAAACTGGAAAAATTATACAAACCAAACATTAACTTACTTTTTCTTATTAAATCTTCGACACATTTATTAATATGTGCCATCCATTCAGTTTTTTCAGTAGCAGTAGCTGCATAGACAGCAAATGATTTTGTTGGGGTTCTAATCAACCATCCATTTTTTACAACTGTTTAAAAAATTTGAAAAATCCTATAGAATTTTTTAATTTTCTTTTATTTATATATTTATATTTCCTACAAATAAAATTAAATTACAGTACAGGTTTAATGCCAATCAATTGTTTTAATAATATGCACAACATAACTGCATACTGTACACTTACTTGCAATATTATCTTTATTTACATGGGTTTAACAAAATTTTTTGTTGTTGTTTCCAAGATTCAATATAATATTTATATAGAATTAAGAAATTAAAACACAAGTTAAAACTCTAGTTTGTGGTTTGGCATGTTTTAAGATTCATTTAATAATTAATATTTTTAGTTTTATTTGTAGATATATTATTTTTTAAAAATTATATTTTGTAAACTTTGACTCTTCTAAAATTTACATTTATTTAATACAGTAAGATCCCACTTAACGCTGCTCTGTTTAACACTGTTTCAATATAGCACGGTTTTTTGAATTCTATATTTTTTATTAATTCACTTTGGCACAGTTTATCCAATCATTATACTCACATAAATCTGAAATCACACTAATCTGTTGCTTTGATATTCCTATTTTGTCTTGCAATGCATTTGATATCAGTTCAGTGCAGTACATACAAAAGTCTGCTGCAGTCACAGTTCACATTTATGATTGTTCATCAACATTATTCTGAAGTTGAAGCTTAGCCACTATTATGGAAATTATGGATCAGTTTATACAAAATGATTCAAATTTTGATAAAAGTTCAAAAGCGAGACAAAGTGTCATGGATGCAATGTCTCGCTATCAACAGTTGCTGGCTGAACAAAAAAAAGGAAAAGGCAAATGATTTCTCGTTAGATGATTCTTAACAAAAAAAGTATCAATGAGGAAGAACCTTCCTCATCACAAACAAACTATTTACTTGAATATTTTTGATTTTCAGGAATGATTTATGAATACAAATTGATATTAGCAATAAAAAATGTCTATAATAATAGTAATAATATATGTTACAAAATAAAATTTAAAGAAATGCTATGTATATATATATTTATTCACGTAATAATACATGTTACAAAATAAAATTTAAAAAATGTTATGTATATTATAGTAATAATACATGTTACAAAATAAAATTAAAAAAATCCTATGTATACAGTAATAATACATGCTACAAAATAAAATAAACAAAAATGCTACGTATATTGAATTGATATTAGCAATAAAAAATGTCTATAATTAATGTAATACAATAGGTAACGATATTTAGCAATAAAAAATGTCTATAATTAATGTAATACAATAGTAATAATAAATAAAATATGTCTATAATTAATGTAATACAATAATAATAATACATGTTCAATAATAAAATGTCTATAATTAATGTAATACAATAGTAATAATACATGTTACAATGTCTATAATTAATGTAATACAATAGTAATAATACATGTTACAAAATAAAATGTATATATATTTTTTTATTCACTGTCCCATTTCACCTATTCCCATTATTGTATATATTTTTTATTTACTGTCCCGTTACTATTCTATTCCTAACTATTCCCATTACTTACGTGTTAAGATGACCTCATTTAACGCTGTTTCATTTAGTGCTTAGTTTTTTGTAATGTATACCCTGCGTTAAATGGGGTCTTACTCTATAATAATTTTAAAATTAATATCAAAACAAATATTAAAGTGTCAATATATATAATTTATAAAAATATCTATAATTCTTTATAAATTAATTCTTTCTTAATAAAAATATCCATAATTTTTTTGATAAATTAAAAATTTATCAAAGAATTATGGATATTTTTATCAAGTTGTTTATAAAAATGCATTAGCAGCTCAAATGTAAGAAAAAAATGTCATTACTATATAGTAGTCATCACTATATATTTAAACTTTAAAAATAATTTTTAACATTGTTGTTGTCTATTTCAAATTTATGTTCTAACACAATTAAGGACTGGCTAGATTTACAATACAAGGTGCAGCATAAGTCAGTTAACTGCTGTATTATTATTATTATTATTATTATTATCATCTGTTTTGGTGCAGATAGCATAAATTTGTGAGTGAGTGAGGGAAGTGTGTTTTAGGGAGTAATGGGAGAAGAAAACTAGCTATCTGCTTTTGCTTCATTATTAGTTTTTTTTCCCCCAAGGTACAAAATGAACAGAAAACTTTCCACTGAACATGTGTTTGTTTTTACGAAATGGTGGAAACTTGATTATGATTATTCAACTGTAAAAGAAGCTTTCGTTCAGAAATTCCTAGATACTCAGCCACCATGTAAGCAAGCTATCTACAAATACAATAAAGGGTTCAGAGAGAGATTCAATAGCTGATTTATTACAAAACCAGAGATTATAACATTTAAATGAAATGCTGTGCACCAATTTGAAAATATTTTTGATAGGGCCTACTAATTGTGACCTTTGTTAAAGGATTTGCAAATCAGTGGCTGAATGTTATTACAAATGTATAGATAACAATGGGGATCATTTTGAATAATTTCTATAAAACATTGTTGATCTTTTATAGAAAAATAAATCATTATTGCTATACTAGATCATGTATTTTCAGTTAACTGACTTATGCTACACCCTATATATTTTTTGCTGAACTGTTTTAGTTTTCCATATAGTTTTTTATAATATACAGTTTTAAACTGTGATGGATAGATATTTATAAAAATTATTTATTTCTATTTCAAATAAATTACTGTATGAAGAAAATACTGCATTTTCCTAGGACAATTTATAATTTCATCATATATGCAACAGAATTTACCATATATGCAGAATTTCTATTTCTTATATAACATGCTTTTTATTATTGTTTTTAGTATAGATAACCACCATCATAAGTCTAGGAATTAATATATATTTATAAAGTGATTCTTAGGAGCATATTCTGTCATGTGGCATTTTCTATGATCCAGCAGTTGTCAGGCATTAAGAATAGCAGATTAAAGAATTTCAATCTGTACATGAAAATTATTGATAACGATCAAATTTTTGATTGTTCAAAGTAAAGATATTGTACTATATTAATTTTTGAAAAAATTTATTAATTTTTAACATTTAGATTTTTTTTTAAATGTGTAAAACAATTTTAATAATAATAATAATAATTGCCAACATTAAATAAATTTTTAAATCATCTAGTCTAAAATAAATTTTTTACTTCACACTAGTTTGTTGTCCAGATTCAAATTTGTGTAACTGTCCTTTGATTTCTCAACCAACAACATACAGCACTTATATCCACATTTTTCTGATGATTCTAAGCAAGCCAAACTTCCCCCAGCAGTTATTTTTTGTATTAACTGCCAAATTAATAATTATTTTAAAATTACGCTTTGTGCCATATCATCTATCGGATTAATAATTAATAAATTTTAAATTTAGGCTAAGGTGGCACCATCTATTATTTAATAATTGAACTATTAATTTTTAACTAATTAAATTTAATACAAAAAATAACCGCTGGGAGAAGTTTGTCTTGCTTAGAATCATTGGAATCGCGTAAATCCCATAGAATAATGAAGATTAACATTTTTCTGATTAAAATTGTTCTAATTACTGGAATGTAATTGCCATTTTCTAGACACAAAGTTTTCCAATACATCTTTGTACTATAAGAAATTTTTCTGGAATCTCCTGTATTATACTGTTACTGTATAAAATTATAATATACAGAAGGAATTTTTGATGTCCTTAATGAAATATCAAATTACATCAAATGACTGCGTGAAGATTGATTTTTAATACTCTAGAGAAAAACTCTTCACTTTTGGCAGTAGACTAACAGTTAAAAAATAAAAAAATAAATACTAACTAAACATTAAGTTGTTTTTGCAAGAATCAGATTAATAATATTTTTAAATTCTTGTTTTAATATTTAATATATAAAAATATTTAATATATAAAAAATATTTTATACCTCCTTCATCTTCCAAATTTTCTAATTTTACTGCTTCTAATGGAATAATATGTTGTTTGTTGTACTAGAAATATTTAATATATATTTATTAAAATTACATTCCATTTCTAATAAATAATTAAATAATTTTTCAATTCTGATTAATACTTTCTAAATATTTTATTTGAACAGATTTTTAAAAAATTCAATAACAAGAAATTGCTATTTCACATTTATAAATTCATAGTCAACCATAAAACAATTAAAATAGTAATATATTAACATCAATTGAAATTTTCAATTCAGTGAATCCTCATTTAACTTTGCATCAATTATCATTTCACTATTACATTGCCAGAGAAAACTAAATTAATTAAAAAATTTTAAATTTGAAGGCAGTGAAATGACATAAAGTCCTGTTTTCTTACATTTTCCTTCATAATAGTGAAAAATGAGATGGAAACACAATTATAGAAAACAAGGAAACAATGTTTTATATGAATATAACATAGTACACAATACAGTCTATGAATAATATATTAAACTAGACAGCAGTCATTCGAATGGACTGACTGGATTCAAATATTTTGGCTTTCTATCCAAAGAATCCAGGATTGCATTAGAAACCATTCTTTGGAAAATTTATATATTAGATCAACGAGGTTTTTGGTTTCAGTTAACATTGCAATTTTCAGAAACGTAACTCCAATGTTAAATGAGGACCAACTATATAGTATTTTATACACAGGAATACCTCAAACAGTGAGGCTTCATTTAGTGCAGTTTATAATTTGCATTTGAGGATTTAATTAGTACAAAATGATTCATTATAACATGATAATATGTTTATCATTGCTACCTTCTAATACAAGAGAATTTCTAAAAAATCCTAAAAGTTATCTTAAAAATTTACAATTATTATGCTGTACTATATATTGTACAACTATTTGACAGACAATGGGCTGTATATATTAAAAAAATGTATTAATGATGATGGTAATGAAATGGGCTGTAATGATGCCATATTGGAATCATTACAGCCTATTTCATTGCTATTATAATTTTTTATTATATGCAAATTTTACTGTTATTTTTAAATATAATATTACATCATTTTAATTCTTATACACACAAAACTGTCATATACATATATTATAAAAACTGTCATATGATAGTATATTTCATCTGCATATACTACCATACTCACTGTGCAAAGACCTTTATCATCTTTTGGTTCTGCACTAAGTATTTTTCTTCATTAATGCTAATCACTGTTTGAAATAAAAAAAATTTCCTTTAGAAATGAATCAGCATTTTTCTTATTGAACATACTCCCCAATCAGTGCTGATTCAGTGTGATTACTTTTTGAAATGCAATAACCATGCTAAACAAGTTATTCCTATATGAATGTATATATGTACATGTATATACAAATAAACAGTACTATTGTATTATTATTTAATACTATTACATTGTTTTCTTTTATATGATCCTTACAAGCAATTATTTGGTAAGTAGAACTATATTATTATATTCAGATCGGTCTGGTCTGTGTTAACTTTTGCAAAATCAGTTCTATGATGAAGCATTTAACAGTAAATTTCATTAATAAAATGTATTAAGGGACAAATTAAATACTTTCTCATGTATACACTGTATTTATTGGCCTATACAATACTTCAGCATAGAAACTTCACCCTAATTTTGGAATGGTAAATTTAAGGAGAAAAGTCTATGTTAACAATAAATTTTTTAAAGGAAAATAAAAGCCAATAATGTATATGATTATTACTTATTTTATTATTATTTAATTTCAGATTCATTACACACATGATTATCTTAATATAATAAATGTGTAACAGGAATTCTTTTGTTACTCCAATAGCAGCCTAGTAATTACTGAAGTGTATTGACTATTTATTGTATTATCCATATAATGACAAACTATCTTCTAATTACTTTCTGTTGTAAAAAACTAAGAAGTTGGTAAGCATATGCTGCATAATCACTAAGCTTGTGAGATATAGAGTAACTTTTTTTAAGATATTTAAGAAAAAAATGCATTTTATAAGCCAACAAATACAGTATATACTAAAATCAGTCTGAATAAATATACTAAATTTTAAGAAAGATCTTAAAATTTTTTTATACTTTAATATATATTATTACAGTAATATCCATCTGCACTATTTTTTGTTGCTGTACTAATAAAATGAATATTAAAAAATAACATTTTCAGAAGTTTACGCTTCAGTATTGATGAAATATTTCTTTTTTAAATTTGACCCCTTATGAAAGAGTACTTTTGATACATTTATGATCATATTCACATTTATTTAACTGTTAGATTGACCAATTTATACTACTTTTTCATTTTAAAATTTACATTATTAATAACTTTTGATCATAAATGAATATGCTATGTAATTTAAAAAAATATAATTTGAAAGAAAATTTAGAAATTGGTGTCAGACGGCAATACATGAAGTGGAACAAAAAGAATTCCACTTTGTGCTGATTCTATGCATATCATTGGTTCAAGTATGACTAACGTTTAACTAATATTGTGATTAAATTATAGAAAAATTGTCAAAATGAATCAAAATATGCTTCATTCCAAAGTGATCAACCACATCACACTGTCAACTCAGATTTTTGACTGACTGATGAGACTTCCACATCATATTACATTCAGCAACTTGACATTGCCTATACAACAACAGGCTTTTTTAATGAACATATATATGTATCCCCTGTACCACAATGCAGAGATGGACTTACGCTTATCTTTGACTTAAAGATTTGTGTGAGTTGATCTCTACATCTTGGTCTGGAGACATATTTATATATTTATTAAAAGCCTGCTATATAGGTAATACTATACTCATTCACTTTGGAGTGAAGTAAATTTTTATTCATAACATATTTTATTAAAAAATTTGTTTTTATAACTTTATTTAAAATTTTATCTAACTTGCAAATTTTTTTATACAAAAACAAGCTTGACACAGACAATATAGAACAAACTTTATGAAAGGGCGAAGGATCATAACGAAGGTTTACAGGAAGCCAACGTACCAGCCTATACTCATTCCGAGTTGGTCAAACAGCGCTTGTTAAACTTGTGCTCACTCATGACCCCATTTTTCATCACGAGATTTTTCGCGACCCCAGGTATTAAATATGAAATAAAACATAAAAATTATAAATTATTTATATACTTATTAAAGGAACACAATCAACCAACTACACTGAAAATACATACATTGTCAAACATTAAATATTGTGTGTTTGTGAAATTACATATAAACTGAAATTCAAGTATTTAATTTATATACTTTTATTAAAGGAACACAATCAACCAACTACACTGAAAATACATACGTTGTCAAACATTAAATATTGTGTGTTTGTGAAATTACATATAAACTGAAATTCAAGTATTTGAATTTAATTTTAGCGACCCCATTTGGGGTTGCGACCCATAGTTTAAGAAGCGCTGATCTAGTAAATTCAAATCTATAGATGCAGAGGGCCATTCTTCATTGGAGATGAAGCTGGGAACGTCCTGGGTTAGCCACTTCTGGATAATCGGCCTTGTGTGATGGAGCAGTCTGGTTGGAAGAACAGTTGATGTGATTGAAAAGACAAGTGTTCAGTGGCTTTACAATCGGTTCTAAAATTTCTTCCATGTAGTTCTTTGTATTCACTTTCCTTCTCTGTGATACAAAGTGCAATTTCACCTTTCCATGCTGATTGATTCCATATCACACCATCACTGAAATACTTTTACCAAACTTCTGGGGATATCATCTCGACTTAGCGTAAACGTGGTCATTTTGCTCATTAAACTTTTGCTCAACAGTGAAGATTTTCTCATCAATGAAAAGAATTTTTTTTATAGCCGTCACAGCATACCGCCTCAATAATGCCAGACTTCTCGTGACTCGATTCTTCTTTCGCTGAGAACTTAAAAAATGTCATGTCTCTTACTAAAACTTCAAGTTTAAGGTCTTGTTTTAGGGCTTTCCGAACTGTTGACCTTGATACGTTCATTTGCAGAGCCAATTTTTTTCGACTACGGCAAAAATTTCGTCGAATTCGTGCCCGTAGACAGGGGCGCCGAGAGGCCGGGGAAGAGGGGACAAATTCCCCAGGCCCGTAGAAGATTGAAGAGCCCGGGTCTCTTCCTAACAATAAGAATTTATTATATATATGGGCCCAAAACCTGGTAGCCCGGGTCGCTTCCTAACAATAAGAATTTATTATATATATGGGCCCAAAACCTGGTTCGAACCGGGGCTCGGGATTTCACTTGGCACCACTGCCCGAAGACGGCGTAGAGCATTAATGGCCTTTGGCCTTCTTTTCGTTTTCTGTCTACCGGATTTTTTTCTGCCACTAACATTGCCTTCTCCAATTCCGGTTCTTTTTAGCAACTTAAATTAAGCCGCCAATTGCTACTCCGCTAATCCGGAACAAAAAAAAATTTAATCGGAAGTATATTTTAATGTTTTTTGCATTTATATATTTATCAATTTACCAGATTCATTGTTTTATTAATTAACAATACATTTTAAACCAGTCATATCTAAAAATCCATCCCATATTGAATTGGAAATAAAGAATTTGAACAATAAACACTATTAGCGGGTACTGGCAATTATTTTATAAGGCTGATTTGACGTGTGTTGAACCTGCATTGCGAGCAATGTTATCGAATGTAGCCGATTTTATGCACCAATTTCAAAATACAGTATGACCCCCGTTTAATGCGGGGTTATGTTCCAAAAAAACCAAAATAATAATTGCTATTTTTATTACTGCAAAATAACGTTGATGACTGGTCATAAATATGAACTGTGACTGCAGCAGACTTTCGTATGTACTTCTCTGCACTGATATCAAACGCGCTGCGAGACAGCATAGGAGTATCAAAGCAACAAATTCGTGCGATTTCGGATTTATGTGAGTATAACGGTTTGAAAAACCGCGTCAAAGTAAATCAATACAAAATATAGAATTTGAAAAACCGCGTTATATCGAAGCAGCGTTAAACGGAGCAGCATTAAGTGGGGTCTTACTGTATAAAAAACTTCCCATCTTTGAAATGGGATAATTTTAAAATCTGGAATGTTTTCCGAAACTGATATGGGGCAAAGTATCATAAACCAAGATTGTCCCGGAAAATTCAGAAAGAATGGCCATCCTAAATTAAACACAATAATAAAATACTGATACAATGAAACAATGGCTTGCAGTAGTATGAGTATCATGTAGCATTATTTAATTGATTATACACCATTATAAATATTTATACAATCCTATTTAAAAAAATTATTACTATATGCTGTAATATATAAAATTTACATCAAAAATACTATTATAAATTCATTTTATTTGAAACTCTAAACTCCAAAAACTATAGTGCATTGTATATACAGTATTAATTTTAATTACTAGACATAGTCCACTTATCAGATCCTTTTATACGTTTGGCAAAAATTGGTTCCATCCAATGGGAAAGTACATTAGAAAATGCAAACAAACAAGAAAGTGTCATTATGATGATCAAGATAATCCTCCATATAAACAAAGAATCATAAATTCGAATATCTGACTTAGGATCATAGGAGGGAGGTTCTCGTGGAATCCAAATTAATAGCACAGTGATAAAACATGAAGCAACAAAAGAAGAACTTGCAATATAACTAAAAATAAAAAAATGATATTTTTATTATATTTAAATGCTTTATTTTATAAGATTTTTTTGGTTTTATTTAGAGAAAATTAAATTTATTATGGTATTAAATTTCTATGAAACATTATTTACGCTATAAAATTCAAGCACTGGAATAGAGAAAAGAAATAAACAATTTATTCAACAAAAATAAAGATTGTTTATTTCCAATTTTTATTGCCATAGTGTTCGAATTTCAAATTTACGTGTTTAAATTAATGAAATCTATTGTACTAATTTATACAATAATTCTATGATATTGTATCTTCTCAAGAAAAGTGACACAAGCCAAAGATGTGACTTTTATAGGAATACAAAATCAGTTTTATACAGATATTGAATGCTTTATATCAACAAATAAATATTAAGTTGGGATTATCAATATTAAAAATATTGATAGGATTAAGATATTCAGGAAAACTGATAAACTCAAAATACTTTTATTTTGCATTATTGTAACATCATGCAACTTTGACTAGTGTCACTTTTTTTAAGAATGATATATTGAAATTTATTTATATCTACAAATATTTTTATTACAAAAGTGTTTCCATGAAGAAAATTTCAAATATAAATTCAGAAAATAATCTGGAGTAAAATTTCTGCATACAGGACAGACCTGGGCATTATTTAAATACTTTTTCAAATAATTTTTTATTTTATTTGATTGGAAATTATTTTCAAATAATTATTTGATTGATTATTTGAATCATCAAATAATTATCTTTTATCTTATTTATTATTTGACTATTTACACAAATAAAATGAATGCATTCTAATGTATTGTAATATATGATTAGATGGCCTGTACAATGGTATATTTTATTTTATCTGTACAATATGCTGTGTGTATAACTGAAGAAAGTATTTTGTACAACAAGTGTACAGTTGTACAAAATGCTTATAATTTAGCAAAAGATCTACAATAGATGTACGGATGCACAGTTATAGAAAGTGTACATAACACACAGTTGATGAAAAGGTATACAAAATGCCTATAATTTTAACTCTGCCTAATAATAATTTTAACAAAATGCCTATTAATTTTAACCTGGTAAACCAGGTTCGAAACATTTTATCGGTTAGAGTTGAAGATGGCTAAAGATAGGCCGAAAACGTTTCTCTAGTGTTAAATTTGAACGTAATAAAAGATTTACTTGGACTGCTTATGAGTGCCTTTGATAATTTAGAGTTAAGTACCTACATAGAGCAGTTAATTTTTCCCATAAATGCCTATAAATTAACAAAATATGTATAAGTAAACAGATACCGTAAACTGGGGTGACTTAGGCCCATTAGGGTGAATGGATCAGAAACCATTTATGGAGACAATGACTCAAAAATTGAATTAATTTCCATATATTCCGATCTTTTGTTTTATCGAATTTTTTAAAAATAATGATCGTTTAGTGCCATTAAAATTGAATAATTTGGTAAGAAAAAAAAGGAAATTTATTAAAAGTTAAAATATTTTTTATTTTTTTTTACTTTCCTTAAATTTTATTCATAAAAATAGAATAATAAAATGAAAGAATGATGACCCAGGTTTCACTACATTTTGTAGTAAAATGCACTTGTGATTAATAATAACATGACCGATTTTTTATTTTTATTTTTTTAATCTTGTTATAAAATTTAATTAAATTGTATCCAGTTATTATTTTACTTCAAAACTATAAAAAAAAAATTTTTTAAGAAAGAAAAATCAATCAGTCAGTTCAAAACACGATAGAGTAATAAAATATATATTAAAAATAAAAATAATAAAAAAAATTTCTGATTTCAATAAAATTCTAAGTGACACAAAGTAAGAAGTGTCAAATTATGAATTAAAAATATTCGAAGTTTCTTGCGTGATTTTTCTTGGAGAAAATGAGGAGGAAAAAATAAAAATAATAATACAGTTTTGGGATAAAATTGCAATTTCATGTTGAAATTGTTAATTATTAATATTCTTTGACAATCAGAAAATGAAATCTTGATGTTGAAATATAACAAATTTTAATAAAAATTCTAACTCATAAATCATACTTGACATATTTGGCGAAGAAAAATGACAGTTTTATCATAGCATGATTATTTCTTTAGATAAATTAAGATAAAAAAAAATAATAAATTTGTTATCTAAGGATATATTTTATAATTCTGATTTTTATTCTTTTGCAAATTTTTGCAAAGAAAATAAAACTGTTCTAGTCTGCAAAACAAAAATCTAGTCGTTTGTGAGGAAGTAAAGAATTAAAAAAAAAAAAAAACGACGAAAAATAAAGAAAAATTCATGCAGCTGCATTAAAATTTGTTGTAATGGAACTAATTCTTTTAAATTATTCTTCTTACTGATTATAGTAATATTCGTTTACAGTTATTTTTACAAACTGTAGAAGAAAAATTTTCATTAAAAGTTTGTAAATAAGTACTGGTTTCTTTTATAAACGTACGACAGACTTAACAATTCTTTCGAAGTTAATTTTTTAAGGAAAAAACTTGATTAAAAGTTTGTAAATAAACCAAAATTTTTACATGTTTTGTAAAGAAATAATGCACATAGCAGAAGTTTGTTAAAGGAATAGCAAATTTTTTTTTTTTTTACTTTTTCTATAAAACCGTAAAGAATATTTGATTAAAAAACTTTTGTAAATGAAGAGAATTTTTCTATAGTTTCTGAAACCGAATTGAAAATTCTTTTATAGCTTGTGACGAAACAGCTTAGTAAATACGTACAACGCAACAATGCAAGCGAATTCGCAATATTTACATAGAATTGTCAATATTGTTACGTCAACAGATAAACATTACTATCACGTCACAATAGTTTCATTTTCTGTGACATAACAATGGTTCCAAGCGTGCCTTGCACTTGCTATGCATTCTTATCAGACAACAATAATACGGTATAGAAAAGCGACAATGCCTATGATGTAATAATGATCGTGACGTAACAATAATAATTTTAATTATTATGTTCTATTATGTTAATTATATTTTACGTGGTTTTATTACGTTTATGAATAGATTAATTCATTTCATATGATCAATTACACTTTTATATGCTTTTTTTATTAAAATATTTAGTTATTTTTTTATAATCCATAAAAATTAATAAACAGACTGCAGCCATTTTTACGGGCCATATAAGAACGACTGATCTAAAATTTTACGGTTTAGAAAGGTGAATATTTTTAAATAAATTGCTAAACAAATGATTTATTTCGTCTCATAACCTTCTTTATTGAGCGTTATTAATTGATTAGTTTTATAACAAAATAAAAATAATAATAAAAAACCGAAATTTTGAAAAATTCAAGGTTACTTCAGTTCATTATTCTCATAAGGGTCCTTAATTTTATTACCTTATTTCTCGGCTGCATTAATCTTCTTTCTCAAACTATAAAATCCATATAAAATTTTATATGAAAATTAATTAAATTATATATTTGTATATATAGGCCTATATATAAACTTATAAAGAATTAAAAAAATAGAAATTTTATTATTTTTAAATGTTAAAAATGGAAATTTTTGATAATTAACATTTGTAACCTTTGTTTAAATCGATAGAGACAGAATCCGGAGGAACCAAATTTAATTTAATACACGCAGTATGACTTTCCGTAAACTTTAATCAACGTACGACACGAATAAAATTTATTAACGAAAAAAAAATTTATATCTCATAAAATTTTTTAATGATTTTAATAAATAAGAATGAAATAAATCCGTACATTTATTGTTACGTCGCAAAATTGACAATACGATTGTTACGTCACGGTTTATTATTACGTCGATTACACGATTTTCTTTTTTCTTTTGTATGGTAAGCTTGGTGGCTAAATTTTGATTGCCCCTTTCCACTCAAATAGAGTACTAAGCTAATCGCGTAGCGTCAAACTATTAAACGTTAATTAATTAAAAGTTAAATAACGATTTATTTTTTTTTTTTTTTTTCGGATGAGAAAAATTATTTTTATTTTCTCATAAATGTGGCGAGTTAACTAGATACTTTTAACGGTTAATTTAACTGTGAAAAAATAAAAATAAATTTATCATATTTACATGTAAAATAATTGTTAGTATCAATTATATTGTAAGGGGGAAAAATGGCTATTTAAGAAAAGATTCTCCGCCGCTAACAAGGTTTTGGTACATCCTCTTCATCAACAATCCCTCTGAAGATTAATACGTTTATAAAATGCTGTTTAAAAGAGCCGATATCTTTCAATTAAATTCGTAATTAAAATAGCGAGATTGCTTCAGAAGCGAAGCTTTTAACATCTTCCATTATGAAAAAAGAGGAAAAGAAAAGAAAAGATTAAAAAAAAACACTTTGTTGTCGACTCCTAGCACTTTTTCTCGTCATTAATTTGCAAAGAATTACGTGTCGTAAAATGATTTTATTGAAGCAAATCTCGCTAATTTTTGGCTTTTTAATTATTTATTTATTTTTAAATTTTTATAATTATTATAATTTATTTATCTATCTAATTTTTTTTTAATAAATGAGA
>AYEL01080554.1:0-13963 GCA_000484575.1 Olivierus martensii
GTACTATTATTTAGCTTTGCTATCGTATACATACAGTATAGTACAGAATTTTCTCTTTTAAAAATTATCGAAATGGATAAAAGGAAGAACACTTTTGATGATAAAACAGGAAACAAAAAAAAGAAGAGGTTAGTGATTATGCTACAGCAAAAAATGGATGTGATTGAGTGACATAAAAGTGGTCGTGCTAATTCTAGTTAATTCTAAGATAGGATGAGATCTCAAAATGCCTGAATCTACAGTACGGAATATCATAAAACATGCAAATGAAATACAGGAGAAAAGTAAAATGTTGACTTATTGTGGTTTGCAAACAACTACAAGAAATAGAAGTTTTGTAATAGAAATGGAGCGTCTTTTAGCTGTGTGGATTGAAGACTGCAACCAAAAGCACATACCGATTAGTAAAGAGAACTTTCAAGCAAAAGCTGGTAAGTTATTAATTTAGATGATGAATAACGATATAAAATATTGAAATATTTCTTAAACAGTTAGTGTTAAGTCAGTATTGTGGTTATTGGCCGGAATCTCACAAAGCAAGAAACAATTACCATATTTTACATAGAGTTAATATTTCGAATAGTGCGAGAAATTCGAGGAACCAATTATTCACACTAATCGAGGCCTACCTGTATTTAGTAAACCAATTGAAATGAATGTAACAGATGTTCATGGCTAATGAAAGTAGATAATGACAACTGTCAACAGCAAGAAAGAAAAAAATCAATTTAGTTATAAACATTTTTTTATGTTTATAACTAACTAACAAAATGTTTATAATTAAATTTCTCTCTAAATCATAAAATAAATATAAATCATATTTATATATGTATTTGTTGATTTATTAATATTTATTTTATGATTTAAAGATAAATTTTGTTTTGTGGAAATTATTTAAAAACTTAAATTATTTTATTTTTGTAAAAATTTCAAAAATTTAAATAGGTTACTTCTTATAATAAAAACACATCAGTACAAAAAAGTTAATAATCCATATTATTTTTAAATCCTTTGATTATACAGGATTATTATGTATTTTCAATTTGTTTTAAGTAAAAATAAATATTAGAATTATTAAATAATTTAGCAAATATCAGTATTTGATGAGCAAGTTTCAAATGCAAGTCTTGCTCAAAAGCATTCATATGTAAGTAAGTGGCTTGAAGCAAAATGAAATGACTTGTGTATGTGCCAGCTTATCAGTAAATCACAACACATCAAGAATTAAAAATAAAAATTTTTTGATTTTAGTGCAATAAAAAATTAACTTTTGAAAATAGTTTTAGTTTATAATTATTTACTGAATTTTAATAAAGCAAACCTGCCACATGAAGGAATAGCCACAGACCATACTCGGTCTCGAATCTGTAGCATATGCTGACAACTTGTGCTTCCATTCTGTCGAACCCATATCTGAAACAAGTTTTGTTTTCTAAACTCTATTATTATTTTCTTAATAAATCCTAAAGAAAATTTTTAAATAATTACTTTCACATTTTTGTCTCTAGAACCAGACACTATAACATTATTCCAAATGTCAACACTGTTGATATCACTATTATGGCAACGTCGCAGATAAAACAAAAACTGTCCATTTTCTTCATCCCAACCACAGATTGCACCATCTCTGAAATTTATACAAAATAAATTTTATTAAAAACAACAAAACTATTTATAAAATCAGCACTACATATATGGATCTATTATATGATATCCTAAAATGCAGAGAATTCCAAAAAAATCAGCTGTGTTCCAGAACAAGATGTGTATAGAATCATCATTCATATGGAGTTCAACATGGCATTTGCAATGAGGGCATATGCATATAAGTAGAATGTTCCATACTCTTGTTAATGCTCAATTTGCTAATGATTATATGTTTCAATCATTCTACAGAATCAGTAAAAAGCAATAAACCAACAATGCAAAGACCATGTCCTACAGACTGCATGTGGCCTCCATTGATTTGTTGGCAGTCTGCCTCACCATATGTTATTTTAATAAATCATGCAATTAACAAAAAAAGAATAAGAACTAGCCATGGTTTTATTTGTAGTTTTGAACAATGATTTTCAAATAATATTTTTCTGATGTGAAATTATTTTTATAGTGGTTTGATGATAATGTTTTTTAAACAATAAGAAAAAACAATAATCATATTTATAATAATAAGCATTTTTTATTTTTACTGTATTTTGGTATGCGAAGTAGGTAATATAAAAAAACTGTGCAAAGTCGCAGTTTAGAACAAATATCAATAACTCTAATTATAACTAAACCTAACGGCTAGCGACTCTGCAATCCAGAGTTCGGCCTGAGCTCAGGTCTTTAACTAAACTCTAACTTAAATATAAAACACTCTAACAACACTTCATGTTAACCGGCAAAACAAAACCAGAAACAAGAACGTACAACTACGAGTAACAAACGAGTTTTAGAACTAGATGGACAAAAAGTGTTAGAAACTTAAATACTAATTGGAATAAATTCTCAAACAAGTTAAATAATAATAAAACTATAAATTTATTAAATTCAAAACACTTACAAAAGTGTTTTGAATTTAATAGTGCTTTATTGGAACTATAATAAAGCAACAAACAAGTATCCAACAAAACTTGTTTAACTCAATTCAAATATCCAAAAATCCAATTAGTCACAAGAAATAAATCTTAAATACTACTTAACTTCTAATACCTCCACCTCTGATACAAACTTCAAACAATCGTTGATCTCTACAAGAACTCAAATGTCATCGCCAATTTTATGTCTGGATTCAACACCTCTTATTATCAAACACCTCAAAAAACTTGTCGATTGCGTCGTTCTTTTATACTCGACTGACGAACATACTTACATACAACAATTTACATACTTATATGTAACAAGTTCACAGTTATTAGCTTACAGAGTAATTCATTCATGTCATCATCTTTACAATTAATTTATATATCGAACAAAACACCGATACGGATCATTCTTATTTTCACATATCAGTTCAGTGGTAAAATTATTTAGATACAATAACGTCATTAGCCGGGATAGCTCTTCTGGAGGACGGTTCCGATTCCGTATCACGTGATTGCTAACGACGGAGACGGAGAACATGGGAAGTAAGTTAACTTTTAAACTAGAATATAATACGTTAGAATATAAGAAAATAACGCTAAAATAATAGAGTGCATAATAAAATAAAAATAGGACAGGTCAAAGTTAACTTCCTCACAACTGTACATGAACACAAAGTAGCACTGCTGTTTAACGAATGAAAATTTAGAATCAATTTTGCATTTGCCTACTACAAATGTCAAACCTAAACATAAAAAAATTGTTATATCAGTGCAATGCCATGAATTTAATAAAAAATTCTTTGTTTATTTTTAATTATGTTTCTTTTTAACATGCAATAAATAAATATATATGATATATAACTTTCATGGTTTTCTTGGTTGCCCTCTTATAAGTCACAGTGAATCTATATGTCCCTTGGTCTTAACAAGTCTGTGCATCCCTATTGTAAACAATAACACAAGCATTGAATGTACAATCCTATAATACATTGTTATGGAATGAGAAGAGATTCTACTCTAATTAGTCTGTTGCCTTATGTCATTAAACCTGTTTAATCTATAGGTCAAAAATTTTTTCTATTCATTTAAATTTTTGTTTTTGCTATATCAGGTTATTATTATTCATAAAATTTATATATTCAGATAATAATAAATTATTATTATTATTATTATTATTATATATTCTATTTTGATTACAATAAATAGCTATTTATATACATGTAATATTTTACTTATAAAAAAAAAATAGAATTTTTATAACAATATATAAAAATGATTTATAATAAAGTATACACTAGTACAGGGATGTTCAACCCATTGATCATGGAGCAATTTTTGGTTGATCTCTTAATTTATTTCTCTTTATTTACAAATTTAATTAAAATTGAAAACAATATTTTATTTATCATTATTTCTTGTATTATTTTTTTAGCTCATTAAGTGTATTGCATGGTGCTGTGATGTTTATCTATTTTTTTGTTAAAATTTTCAAATCAGTAATTTTCTTATCATTTGGAAGTATACACACAAAAATTTTCCATTATTAACTGATATTGCACAAAAAATTCTGTCTTGTTTGGGATCAACATACTTATCAGAATCCACTTTTTCATATATGAACGTCATAAAAAATCAAGAAACCAAATTACAAATGATCATTTGGATGATTTTCTGTGATTGGTCACGTCTTTATATCAACCTGACTATGAAAATATTGCCAGCTCCAAACAATGCCAAATTTCACATTAACTTTTTTTTTTTTTAGATCAACCAGCCTTTCTTGTAACTTGTGAGTTTATAATCAATCTGTTATTTTTCTAACTTTGATTTTCCAAAATAGAAAAATAAAAATCTTATTTTATATATTTGTTTTATTTCCTTAAATTCTTATAATCAGCACTACAAACAAGTATTTTAATAGTTTTATTCTTGTAAAACGTTTACGTTTACAAGAATAAAACTATTAAAATATTGTATTTAGTCCCTCTTCAGTACACTCAAATTTTTATCATTTATCAAAAACAATAAAAATTTGAGTGTACTGAAGATGGACTAAAGACAGTCCAAAAACGTTTTACAAGAATAAAACTATAAAAATGCTTGTAGAGCTGATTATAAGAATTTAAGGATATAAATAGCAAGCTACATTTATTTATAATTTTGTTTTATTTATTGCATTAAATAATTAAAAGCAATAAACGAAGTTTTAAATACACAAATAAAGTTTTTAGTTTCTTGAAAGTTTTTAAGGCTGGAAGAGTAGGTCCTCCGAAGTGAGTGAGTGCATTTAATTGAATAGTTGTGCATAATCAGATATCAGTTTTTTTGGCATATTTTATGCCCCTTTCCAATCGAAGATTACTAAGTGAGAGATCCAGTTCCAACTACGGGCTGCAACCACATCTGTAGAGGAGGACCAGATAGTGAAGAACGGGGCTTGCCGGGCCAGGCCCAGCACCCCGAAAAATCTTTTCAGAAGATACCAAACCTGGGACGAGAACTTAGGTCCTCCTGCATGGCCTGCCGACAGCATTACCACTTGGCCATCCGACACCTAGATATCGGGTTGGGGAATGTGATCTATATAAGAGAGTAGATCGCTGAATAACTTAGTATAGAAAAGTAGCTCGCATAGTAAAAAAATTTGAACACCCCTGCACTAGAGTACATATGTAACTAGTTGTTTAATCTTTTGCATACCAAATACAGTGGTACCTTGGTTTACGAACGTCTCGGTCCACGAATAAATCAGTCTACAAACATCATTTACGAAAAAATTTTGCTTCGCTTCACAAACGATGATTCGGTTCACGAACACACGAACCCAGCAAAAACCCAGTTTTCCTAGTTCACGTGGATACAGTTGAGTCCAAAAAACAAGTGTTGATATTTTAATTTTTTCTTTATTTTGTTGTGTATATTTTACCAACGTGATATTTACTTTAAGTTTTAGAAAAGAATGGATATTTACATTAATATGCCGACGGTGCGTCGCCGATATTGTATGTAATAGGACACGCTCTCCTTTGTGTGTCAGTCGTCTATCTAGTATTGTCTTGTATATTTTACCTGAAAATTACTGGTACGAGAGCGCACAACATATTTAATTAAATTTATCTCTTATTATGGCTCCAAAAAAAGTTAAAAGTGTTAGTGAAGGTGGTGTTAAGAAACCTAAACGTATTACTGTTGATACAAAAAAGGAAATTATAGCTAAACATGAAAATGGTGTTCGTGTTTCGGATCTCGCCAAGGAATACGACATGGCGAAATCGACGATCTGCACTATTCTAAAGAATAAAGATGCTCTGAAGAAAGCAGATGTATCTAAAGGAGTGACTAGGTTAACGAAGCAAAGGCCTCAAGTGTTACAAGAAGTAGAGAAATTGTTGTTAGTTTGGATTAATGAAAAGGGACTTAAGGGAGATAGTGTGAGCGAGGCTTTGATATGTGCGAAGGCTTTAGAGCTTCATCAATATTTATTGGTGAACCAGCCAAGTACAAGTGATAGTAGAGTCGAGGAATTTAAGGCAAGTAGAGGATGGTTCGAAAAATTTTGTCGACGAACTGGAATTCATAGTGTCGTTAGGCATGGAGAGGCAGCTAGTTCAGACCAAAAGGCAGCAGAGAAATATGTGAAGGACTTTGGTAAGTTTATAGACTTAGAAGGTTACGTCCCGAATCAAATTTTTAATTGCGATGAAACAGGGCTATTCTGGAAAAAAATGCCAAAAAGGACATACATAACCAAGGAGGAAAAGTTGCTACCTGGCCACAAACCAATGAAGGATAGGCTTACACTATTATTGTGTGCGAATGCAAGTGGAGATTTTAAAATTAAGCCCCTTTTAGTGTACCACTCTGAAAATCCGCGTGTTTTTAAGCGCAATAAAGTAATAAAAAGTAAGCTTCCAGTAATGTGGAGATCAAATTCTAAGGCTTGGGTTACCAGAATATATTTTAGGGAGTGGTTGAATGATGTTTTTGCTCCTTCTGTTAAAACATATCTTGAGGAAAAGAAATTGCCTCTTAAATGTGTGCTGCTTATGGACAATGCTCCTGCTCATCCTCCAAATGTTGAAGAAGACCTTGATCCTGCATACGACTTTATTAAGATCAAATTTCTGCCTCCTAACACCACACCTCTATTACAGCCAATGGATCAGCAAGTAATTTCTAACTTTAAGAAATTATATATGAAAGGTCTTTTTTCAAAGTGTTTCCAGATCACCAATGATACAGATTTGACCCTGCGAGATTTCTGGAAGGATCACCTTAATATCCTCCACTGCATAAAACTCATTGATAAAGCCTGGAACAATGTCTCTTACCGCACATTGCAATCAGCATGGAGGAAACTTTGGCCAGCTTCTGTGCCTGACAGACATTTTAAAGACTTTGAGGAAGAGACAGATGTGATACAAGACATTGTAGCCATTGGAAAAAGTTTGGAGTTGGAAATCAACGAGGATGATGTGGTGGAGCTGCTGGAGGATCATAGCGTAGAACTCACCCCAGAAGAACTTATTGAATTACAACTTGAGCAGGTGGAAGCTATTGAGGAGGAGCACTCAGCAGAAGAACAAGAGGTGCAAGATGCTTCAACTGCTGAAATAAAAGACATTTGCAGTAAGTGGAGTGAAGTGCAGGCTTTTATTGAGAAACATCACCCTGACAAAACTGTTACCGGAAGAGCAGTGGAAATTTTAAATGATAATGTAATGGACCATTTTCGCAAAATTCTCCAGCAAAGAAAAAGGCAGATTTCTCTGGATCGTTATCTTACGCAATTACCAACTGCCTCTCCTTCGAAGGAGTAATTTTCCTCCTCCCCCTCTCCACTCCTCCATCCTCGTGTGCCATCAATTATCAACCACAAAAATATATTGTATATATGCAGTATTGTAAAATTAGTTTTATTTTGGTAATTAAACTGCTTTCTTCTAATATTACTGTTATATTTATTTCCTTTCTGTATTATTTCCACACAAAAAGCCATAACATGTTAAAAATTTTTTTCTTAGGACAAAAATCGTGTTATTTGGATTTACATTAATTGCAATGGGAAAAATTGATTCAGATCCCGAACAGGGTCAAGGAACGGATTGTGTTCGTGAACCGAGGTACCACTGTATTAATAAACCTAATAAATATGCAAAAAATTATCATATGCTTAATTTTCAGCAAAATCTTTTGAAATTTTTACAATTTATTATATTTTTTATTCTCTTACTATGTAAGTATTTCTTTAATTTAATTTTTTCAAAAGTTTTTGTTACATATATAAGAATTGAAATCTTTGGATAATGACTGATCTACTGAATAAAATAAGTCTTAAATGAAAATCAGACCATATTTTAAAAAATCAATTAATATGCAAATTTTGATTAATGAATATTAATTAAGATATGTTGTGCAATTATTTCAAAATTTATATAAATTTATTGAAAAATTACCATTATTATTAATAATTTATATTTATTGATATATTTTTCCTTAATTTCACAATAATTTTTAATCTAAATTAAAAACTATAATGCTTAATCAACAAAAAACTGCTTAAAAAACTTGTAATATTCAATAAATAAACACAGCACTCAATAGCAGTGTAGAATAAATATTTTATTTAAGTATTCTGCACTAACATTTTCGACTGCAAAGTCATCTTCAGGCGCTATTCAAATCAAATGTTCGGAAAAAGAATATACCGTCGCTATGGTGATAGATTTACAAAAATAATAATCTCGTTATACATATTAAGGAAATATGGGCAAATAATATATAAATTAAAATAAAGTAAAGAATAAAAACAAAATAAACAAAAATTCTCTCGTGGCAACTTTACTAACAATAAAAAGTTACATTTTTTATGCTCTAAGTTATATCTTTGTACTTTCCAGATTTGTGGGAACCTTTTATCTTTTACTATTTTCTGCACTTTTCCTGCTATAAATCTGGAAAGTACAAACATGTTGAGCACTGTCAGCACCCAGGCTATTCGCCTACATTAAATCGCATAAAGCACCATTAGAAGCTAGGCCTATTGTGGAAAAGAGAAGCATGCCTACTTATCAGCTAGAGAAAACAATTGCCAAATGGTGCAACAACGTATTAGGTGAAACCGGAACATTGATGACAATTTTAACTTCAGCGTTAAGTAAAATCAGAAACATAGACTTGAACCCAAACGACATATATACCACGTATGATTTTAAAGCCCTCTATCCGTCCTTAAGAATTGAACCAGTCTGCTTATATTTCTACCGGTTCCTCTTGGAAAATGTCCCACAAGCAAGTAAAATCTCGGGCCTTTAATGTGAATTAGCACACTTGATATGTCATCAGTCTTACTTTATATTTAAAGGCAAGCTATATAAGCAGACACTAGGAATCCCCTTGGTAGCCCAACAGCTGGGGTACTAGCAGAGATCACCCTCAGATTTGTTGAAGAAGAGAAATTACCAAATTTTAGAGCTGAAATGAGATTGTACACCAGATACATAGATGACATCTTAATAGTATGGAAGAGACCAGATAATATAGACAAATTCGTTAAAGCATTCACAGTTGAACAATGTGGACTATTTTTAGAAAAAGACCAACATAGTATGACAAATATACATTTTTGGATTTAGAATTTAACTGCAGCCAAGGAGATTTAATAACTACAGTCTATAGGAAACCCGCCTATATACCAGTTATCATACTGAGATGGTCAAATGACCCAATGGTTTATAAAAAATCTGCGTTTAGAAGTTTTCACCAAAGAGCCATCTTATACTGTAATAAAGAAGAGAACTTAAAACAAGAACTTTTATATATTGTGGATGTAGGAGTACGACACGGTTATGAGAAATCCTTCTTAAAAAGAATCTGGAATGAAATGAGAAACGACTTAACCCTTTGCACTCCTGAAAAATATTTTTTTTATTGGTCTACCGCTATAGCGCGGTCATTTAAAAAAATTATGCTTTATTGTTTTTTTATCATAACTTTTTTGAATTTTAACATTTTGACACGAAAAAAGAACCGGTACAACAACAAAGTAGAAGTGGAGTGTATCGAATCTCAACAAAGAATGAGCAGACCCAAGAAGAGGCCTCATACATAGGCATTACAACAAGAAATTTAGAAACGAGACTATTTGAGCACAAAGAAAGCATACGCCACGGTAGATTAACCATGGCTCTAGCCAAGGAAGTATATGCCAATGACTTAACCATAAAGTGGGGAGAAGCAGGAATAATAAAACCTATTATGAAGAAAGAAAAACCTGAGATCATTGAAACTTTAGAAATCGTAAAAAGAGAGAAAAAAGAAAACCTCTTGAATGATAGACTAGCATGGGAACCCCCACAACCCTGGATACATGCCATGAGTAAAAGAAGACAGATGTAAATATTTTTAAACGTATATAACTTAGGGCATAAAAAATGTAACTTTTTATTGTTAGTAAGTTGCCACGAGAGAATTTTTGTTTATTTTGTTTTTATTCTTTATTTTAATTTATATACTATTTGCCCATATTTCCTTAATATGTATAACGAGATTATTATTTTTGTAAATCTATCACCATAGCGATGGTATATTCTTTTTCCGAACATTTGATTTGAATAGCGCCTGAAGATGATTTGCAGTCGAAAATGTTAGCGCAGAATACTTAAATAAAAGTATTTATTCTACACTGCTATTGAGTGCTATGTTTATTTATTGAATATTAAATTAAAAACTCACAGCACTACTAGCAGTAAAGTATAAAACTAAATTTATTAGTTAAAATCCATGCAAACGTTTTTGATGTGTGGATTTTACACGCATCGAAAGCGTTACATAGGATGTGAAGCACATCAAAAACGTTTGCATGGATTTTAACTAATAAATTTAGTTTTATACTTTACTGCTAGTAGTGCTGTGAGTTTTTAATTTAGTTTGATAGAGTTATTGCAGTATAATAGTAATAATTAATAATTTTTAATATTTATAAATTTTCAAATTTATATCAAAAAATCTAATGTAAACAAATTAAAAACAAAAATTATCTCCGTTCATACATAAATAGTTATAATATTCTTTACTTTGGATTTGTTTTTTATTGGACTCCTGATGATTGAATCTTGCACACACCTAATTCCATATTTCCAGAAAGTAATAGGCTTGGTAGGAAAAGTATGGGAAAACTGGCGGCAATAAAACAATAAAAGTGCCATGCCTTTTTAATGGTGGATCTTTATTTATATTAGTATTTACTTGTTTTTTGACAAAAATACAATGAAAATGAAGTAAAATATTGATGATTAATAATAAATATTGCATAATTTAATAACAGAATTTTTGTATTATCTCTAATATTTTTTAAATTTGACAATTTTATAGTTCATATTATAAAAATTAATTTTTATAAAATATTTGGATAATTAACTTTATTTCAACATATAATCAGAACACCATAAACACAGTAATCTAGAATTTAGAGAGAGAGAGAGAGAGAGAGAGAGAGAGAAAAAACATTTTTTCCAAAAAATACTCAAATTTTCATAACCATTTAAAATACAAGGAAGAGTTAGTAAGTTACAAATGTGTGTGGGGGGTCTGACAGTGATGGACATGACATGCTGACTCTAAGATGCAGGTGGCATGCACTGTGGTCACCATGCACGCAAAAACATGGCAACTATGTTGGAAGAGTGTACAATCGAAGAGCAGCAGTCTATTGTGCAGTTTTTGTGGGCAAAAGGACTTGAAAGTACATTCACAAAGAATTTGTTCCTATATATGGGCAGCACACACATATAGCAGGTGTGACCAACACGTTGACTGCAGTTGACCGGTCGACCACAAAGGTTTTGAAAGTAGCCCGCGAAGCTAAAATTGAACAACTTGCTTTCACTTAATGTTTAAAATCTTAATTCGATAATTTATTCTTACAATAATAGACTATCTGTGAAATGTACCCATACTGTTTGTATTTATCCCGATGAACAATGCAAATGAATGTTAACTTTTAGATTATTTGTAGTTGCAACGCATGCGCATATAAATGGTAATCGCACAAAATGGCGCAAAATCATGTGTCAGACAGTTAAATTAACAGCCCCTGACTTCAATCCACTTGTTACTCTGTGTTTGTGCATTTGTATTTACTTTCAATTTTAGTTGTTTTTTATTTATTCATACAGCAAACAGAAGCAGGTATGTTAGTTATTAATTATTGTTTTAAATGTTATTATTATTTAACCCTATTATTTTAGAATGAATAAACCAAATACAGGCAGGAAAAAAATAAAAACTTATCATTATCACAGTGAATGGGAAGAAGATTATTTCTTTACTATGATGAAAGATAAATGTGTGTGTTTTATTTGCAATGCAACAGTAGCTTTGCCTAAGAAAGCAAACGTTGAAAGACATTTTCTAACAGTTCATAATAACTATGAAGAAGATTATCCACGTGGTACTGCGTTAAGAAAGGCCAAATTGCAACAACTGAAGGCACAATTAACTGCGCAACAAAATAGTTTTTTCAAATACAACACGAACTCGAAGACTGCTACAATTGCCTCATTCAAACTTGCTGATACTTTAATTAAACATAATAAACCATTTCAAGATGGGGAAGTATGGAAGGAGGCTTTTATTAAAGCTGGTGAAGTGTTATTTGAAAATTTTAAAAATAAATCGGAAATAATGGCATCCATCAAAAATATGTTGTTATCACGAAATACAGTTATGCAAAGAACAGAAGGAATTAGCCAAAATCTTGAAGATATTTTACATGAAAACATAAATAAATGCATTGTATTATCACTACAGTTTGACGAATCTACTGACTATATCGGCACTGCATAATTATGTGTTTTTATTCGAATGGTTTTCGATGATATGTCGGCCACAGAAGGATTATTAACTATTATTCAAATGCATGAACGCACAAGAGGTCAGGATATCTTCGATTTATTTAAAAATTATGTTGCACGTACAAATTTTCCAATTTGCAAGTTGGTATCAATAACCACTGATGGGGCTCCAGCAATGATCAGTAATAAAAGTGGCTTCGTTGCTCTGTGTAAAGGTGATGATGACATTCCAAATTTTATGGATTATCATTGTATTATACATACTCAAGTGCTATGTTCAAAAGTATTGAAATTCGATCATGTTATGGATGTTGCATTTAAAATGGTAAATTCCATAAGATCTAAAAGTTTGTCACGTCGTCAGTTTCGTGCTTTGCTGAAATAATGCGGCGATGAACACAGTGAACTGTTACTACATACTGATGTAAGATGGTTGAGTCGTGCTACATTTTTAACGAGATTTAGGGAACTTCTGCCACAAATATGCTCATATTTACAAACTAAAGGTGATTCATATCCACAATTAAATGATCAAGAATAGCTTCTTGATCTTGCTTTTTTCTGCGATGTTACTGACAAATTACACCAATTAAATCTGCAACTACAGGGTAAAGATAAAACAATAATAGATATGATAAGCATTTTGAAGTCATTTAAAGAGAAACTAAATATGCTTGCAATACAATTAAAACGTCATGATTTAAAGCATTATCAAACTCTGGCTGATGAGTCTAAAAATAAAAAGAATCTTACTTACAACAAATATGCCGATATTATTGCACTGCTTCTAAAAGAATTTGAAAGATTGTTTCTCAATGACATATACTTAATTAAGTATTCAGCATCATTAACTGTATAACTGCCATGTTTAGGTTTCAATTCATATTGAGATAATGTTATTAGACGCAATGCAACTTTGAATTCACGAGGTCCTGGAATGAGAACAAATAGAATGACTATTATAACAAACGCGCGAATCTGCATATAAATATTAATGTTGGTAATTATTAATAATAGACAACATGAAGGAGAATGGGATATTAACTATAACATACCTGCACATATTCTTTGGAGAGGTGGTTTTCTTAGTTTTGGAAGTCTGAGATGATCAAATATGGTTGGTACAGCCTTCCACCGTAGCAATTTCTTATCATCTTTTCGATTGTTTTCAAACTGATCATCAGTGAAATGGTTCTGAAAAATAAATTAACAATAAATCTTTGACCTATATTTAGAACAATCATAAAGTACAAACTTTCAGGAATACAGCCATGTGAGAAAACTATAAAAATTAAAGGTATAATACTCTAAAAAATTTCCAGTTGTATTTTATATCACTTCGTCGACTTACAGCATTACCTGAACACTAAACTGACCAATGACTGTACCATATATAAAAATGGCAAAATGGTAGATTGCCTGCCAGTGAAAGGCGTGTTGTATTGCAGCTTTTAATAAATATACATACATACATATATACTGTATATACCGTGAGTTTTCTTGAAACCGAACACACTGAATTTTGGCATCGAGCCAATTCGG
>AYEL01080555.1:0-37166 GCA_000484575.1 Olivierus martensii
ATGGCTTAGAATGAAATTGGCAGGTAAAAATACAACTAACGCCACTGGAGGGAAAAAAATGAAATTACTTTCCAAATAACCCAATACAATAAAAATTTTTAAATGTCGATTTTTTGATAGACTAGTTATTTTTTCAGTACAGATTTTAAATAATTATTATTTTTTCGTTATTTTAAATATTATTTTAGTTACTTTTTAATCTATTTTAATTAAATCATGGATGAGTTAAATATAATAAGCATTTATGGATTTTTAGCGAATGGATTAAAATATTAATTTATAATAACGAAAAATAAATATATTTTTCACTCAAAAATGAATCATAAGTAAGATTCTCGATCGAGTGTTGAATTTTCACGTCGCTTCGTATCACGCAGCGCTGCATCGCCTATTTGATTACAGTATATAGATGCAGGTTGGAGTTGGCGGTGGACACGCTCGATCGCTTCGGGATAAGATAAAATTTTACCTGGTATTATATTAAATGAATTATTGCAAAATTTCCTTCCTGGTCTTCAGAAGACGTTCAATAACCCATATTACTTCAATTTCTCCAGCCAAAAAAAAGTTGATTTTTTGACCCGTGTATAAGCCGACCCCCCACTTCAGAAAATTTTTTTGAGAAAAAAAAACCTCGGCTTATACACGAGTATATATGGTAAGTAATTTTTAAGAAATTCATTTTTTCATTTCATCTTTAAAATTTAGTTTTTGCATATTAATCTTGGTTTACTTTTTCATTCAAAAATTATGAATAAAATCTAAAACCATTATGCATAGAAATATACTTCCCAATTTATAAGCAAATTGAATTCTTATAAATCAAGGTCTAAATTACCATTAATTACCATAAAAATTATCATATGTTTTTTGAGCCTAAAAACATTTACTATTTTTCAATGAATTATGTTAAAATACTATAAAATTATATAAACAACAAAAAATTACTTTATTTGCATTAATTGTTATAAAACTTAAATAATACAGTTTCCTTAGAAAAAGTCCCTAATAAAGAGTCCTGTTTGTAGTGTAGAAACATTATATAGACAAGAAATCACAACAAGCACTTGAAGCAGGATAAAAACACTATTTTATTATTAGATATATATAATATACACTACATATACTAGTAATACAATTGCTTGTTGTAATTTCTTGTGTTATTAGAAGCAGCAGAATTCAGTTGTTTATAAGCATTATATAGACTTTTATTAATATGATCTCACATAGTAAAGCAGTTATTTATCATCTGATATAAGTTTAACCATATTTAATTACAGTCAATTCTTGTTATTCGCAGATTCCGTATTCGCATATTCGGCTATTCACAAAAATTTATTTGTAACCACAAAATTGATATTCGTGGAGCTTTCACGCTTATTCGCGGACCTGCTGAGTTTACATTGGTAACAGTATTTTTGCTGCTCCTGCTGAGAGGCAAAAATACTGTTACCAATGTAAACTCTCTCTCCTTCTCTCTCTAATAAAGGAAGTTGTTTATTACCAAATGTAGTCTCTGAATCGGTTTGCCGGAAAATTTCTGATTACCTATCTTTGCTCACTCCATAGACCACAGTCTAAAAGCCTGTTCATATCGTCCACAGGTCCCATAGAAGAATGTGCTCCTTGCTTGAATGCAGCCTCAAATTTAGGCCCCTAACTTCCTGTGCATTTGCTCCTTATGTCGAAATTTTAGAAGATCTGAGGCAAAAAACGACACAGAGAAGGCTGATGCAGTTTTCAACACAGTTCAGAATGACACATCAAACATCTTGCAACATCAAAAAACTATCAGTCAAAAATAAGATTTTATTTACTACATAGTTAATGTTTTAAAAAATTAAATAAAGATTACTGTAATTATAATACTGTGTTTAGTACTATACACTGCACATACTGTAATTATTTGTAATTATTGTAATACATATTAAATAAGGTGTCTGTAAACAGAAAAACACACATAAACCAAGGATGAAAGTGTTAGGAAGAAAGGTTTGCAGGAACCTAACTCTATATTTCCCATAGGCATAATAGTTCACTATTGCTAATTCAGTATTCGTGAAGAATTTACAAAACGTAACTACCGCGAATAGCGAGAATTGACTGTATTTATGAAATTGCTAACAATAGCAGGTATCTACTTTTTGGAGTCATTTCCTGTACATATATAATCTTCCACTTGTATAATGACTGTATATGTAGAAATCAACACAAATTTTTTTTAAAACAATTAGAACACACCAATTAGATGTGTTCTAATTGTTTTTAAAAAAGCTGATGATGACTTTCTGAAGTCAAAAGTACTTCTTTAATAAAATATTGTTTTTCCACTTTAGAATTTATGCTGATTTCTACATATAGAGTCATTTCCTTTTTCTTTCTAGATTTTATGCCACTTTTAACCAAAGATTAGTAAACAGAAGTATCATTCCAGAGATCACTCATAGACTACCCACACTGTGATTGTGTCCAACTAATGGGATACAAAGACCAGATTGGATATATGGAGGTGTTTCAGCTTTCCATCAGAAATCTGGTGATTAAAAAAATCCCAGTTTCACATGAGAAATTTATGCAAGGGTTCCAAAACCATATTTGGTTCATCAATCCCCATCCTCAACAGTTCAGTTGATCCCTACACAGGTATGGATGGCCTGTAGTAGGAGCTGAAAGGGACTTCACTATTTAATAATTAGAAAATGATTGAATAGTGGCATTAAAAAAGAACAGTTATTGAAGGATGGGGTTGATGGATTCAGCTTATATCAATTGAACCAATTTTTATATATTTAGATATAAAAAATAAACTTTAACTGCTATTCAAATAGTTATTTAAGTCTATAAAAAATAAAGAATTAATATAAGATTATATGGAAATTTGATTGATTAACACAGAATTAATTAACATTTATATTAAAATAAATTATAATAGATTAAATTTTGATTAATCTTAAAATTTTTGTTTACTTATCTAGGTAACCATACATGAAACAGATGATCCCAATAATCCTAGCTACCTGCTTTGTATGAAAGGTGCTCCTGAAAGAATATTAGAAAGATGTTCTACTATTTTTATTGGTGGAAAGGAAATGCCCCTTGATGATGAAATGAAGGCTGCATTTAATGATGCATATTTAGAATTAGGAGGAATGGGTGAACGTGTTATTGGTAATTTTTTAATTAATTTATTTATTTATTTTATTATTATTATTAAATAAATATTAAATAATGTTACAAATACAGGTAGTCCTTGACTTTTGACTGCCTTGACTTATAGACTTATGACAGTGATGTAATCAATAAATTCTGTGATTGGTCAATGCAATTTTGTGGATTTGAGTCCCTGACTCAATGGTCTGATATATAGAAAGCATCCTTTTTTGTGTCCGGTTCTTGCAGTTTTGTATTTGAGTGTCTGGAAAAGGTAGTCTGATGTGTCTTTATGTTTATTAAGATAATGTATAATGTCCTAGTAAATTTTAATAGTGAGAAATTCATAAATTTTGATCATTTATGACTTATGACCACCCTGATTTATGATGGCAGGGTTCAAACCAAATCCTGTCATAAATCAAGAATTATCTGTACTAAAAATAAAATAAATAGTGTTATAAACACTATTTAATGTTGAAGCTTTTAGAAAAATATTATAGAAATTAAATAATTAAAACAATTATATTTGAGAATAATATTCATATTTTCTGTTTAGCAAACTTTCATATATATAGGTATACTTCAATTTATGAAAATAATTGGGACTTTAAAAACTATTCATTAGATGAAAATTCATAAATTGGAAACTCATTTTCCATTAATTCCAATGTAAAAACTTCTAGTTGATTCTTGAGTACCAAAAAGTTACTGCCATTTTACCTATTGATATTAAAGCATTCTAAAAGCATTAATATAAATATAATTATATTATAATACAATAGTTAATAATATAATTATTTAGCCTACTACTTATCATTCAACTTTGAATTTCTGAGCCATTAACTGTTAAGTGAGCTTTGAATTTAAACCTAATATGGAAATAATCATGCCAATCATTAGCATTTTATTTATTAGTTAAAAATTATAAAATTTTCATTAAATATTCTCTTCAATTTCTGTAATTATCAAATTATGTCTTTATTCTACTAAATTATTTGAAAAAATAAATCCAATTTTCTCGAAGTTAGTATTGATGTTTTTAATTCTATCTGTTATAAATTCATTAATTATGAATTTTATTATGGTAATTATTTTAATAAAACTAATAGACACAATATAATTCACTTATTTAATACTGACTAGATTTAGCATATAGAATGACAAAATGCCATAATAGTTTAAATTTATGTGCAGATAAAAAAAAATATAATTAGGAGTGGTGATTTTTAGCATTTTGAATTATTAATTTAGCATTTTGTATCATTTTGGGCTTTGTATTTAGCATTTTAGAGCATTTTGTAGGAAAATTTGGCTTTTAGATTAATGCAGATATCTGAACCATATAATAATATGATAATTGCATTAAATAATTTAGATTCCAAGGATATAACACAAGAAATTACTAAAATAGCAAAAATTCAATAATTTGAATGAATATAAAATGAAATCTAAGATTCAGTTATCTTAAATTTAAATGAATGAAAGAAGGAATTTATCAGGAAGATTTTGGTCATCGTTAACAAATAGATCTACAATAAAATTACAAAAATAAAATTAATGGGACCAAGATAATTAATGAAATAAAGATCTTATTCCATCTATATATGGAATAAGATCTTTATCCCAATAAGATTCAATTTGTTTCAATTGGCATTCAAAATAATTGCTTTAATGTAGATGGCAAAATTAAATTATCTTTTGAATTAAAAATTTTATTCATTTTATTCTTGCATATTATTATGTTTTTAGGTTATGCTATTCTGTTTGATATCTCTTTGTTTATAGCATTGAGATTGATATTACTAAAAGAATTTTATTTTAATTAAATAATTTGGTTCTGTCAAGCTTGTGTGTATATTTTCTTTTATTGAGTAAGAGCTATTCTGTATAGATTCAGTTGAAGAAAAAATATATTTCAAATTCAATATGATTTTTTAATCTTATTAATGTTTATTGTATTTAAATCATATTATATGTTTAACATATATTAAATTATAAATTTTATTTTATTGTTTTTATATAATTTTAGGTTTTTGTGATTTTGAACTGCCACCTGATAAATATCCACCTGGATATCCCTTTGATTCAGATGAACAAAATTTTCCATTGAAAGATTTAAGGTTTGTAGGATTGGTTGCCATGATAGATCCACCTCGTGCAGCTGTGCCCGATGCAGTTGCTAAATGCCGTAGTGCAGGCATAAAGGTATGATTGATGATACTATAATTATATTTTTTAATTCTTAAAATTCCATTATTATATTTATATTCTTAATTATATTTATACTTTTGTTAATGTCTAAAGTACAAAAGCTTAAAGTAGATTAAAATTAAATATTACAAACAAAATATACATGGTTTAAGTTGGTAACAATTATCAGAAAGTAACATAATAACTAACTTATCAAGAACAGTGCTTGATGCACTATTTCCATATGGCACTTATAGTTTTGGTCAAGTTTATTGATTATATTGTTATACACATTTTTCCTTTAAATATTTGAATATTTTCTACTACTTTTCTCTTGCTTGAATCTTCAACTGATTTAACTATTCTTGTGTTGTTTCATTTTATAGTTAGGTCATGAGTAATTGCTCTTTGGGAAAGGGCTATTTTTTGCAATTTTGAAATTATGTATTGTTTATGTTCACTTTTGCAGGGACAATAAGTTTTGCATGAAAATAGTGGGACAAACACTGTTCTTGATGAGTTAGTTGTTATATTGCTTTCTAATAATTGTTACCAGACTAAACCATGCAAATTTTGTTTATGATATTTAATTTTAACTTATTTTATTTCTTCTAATAAGAATTTAATCTTTATTATGTATGGTCCTCTTAGCAACCAGTTATTACTATAGCAATGAATATTTTATCATCATTCATTTGGTTGCTAAAGTTTGTTTTATACATATAATATTTTCTTTGAATGTTTATATATTATTATTTGTTACTGAGAAAGCCTTATTAATAACTGAAAGCATTATAACATTGTACTTATGATTATTTTACTATTTTGAATAATAAAAATCAGTGATGATTTCTGCTATAGTGCTATTACTGTTCACTTTCAATGTTATACATAGCACTGTAGTTTGGAAACTTATTGATTGTAAAACTTAAAATTATTTTAGACAATATTTCTCCTTTAGAAGAACATTATCTTTCCATTGTAGACTATGAGAATATCTTCCAAAATCTCAAGTTAGAACTGATCATCATGGAGTTCAGATACATTCTATATAAATTAAATTTTGATAACAATAACCATGATAGTTGGAGTATTATTTCTGATATTGCTCATTTAATATGCAAAATTATTTTTATAAATATAATGGTATTTTTTACATCCAGACTAGAATGAGTTCTCCTATTGCTAGCCTTTTGGCAGAAATATTAATACAAAAGGCTGTAGAATATGCCATTAATATACTTACCTAGTACTTAATCCAGTGGCGGCTCGCCCATAAGGGCTGCAGGGCTGCAGCCCTCCCACCAAAATGAAAACATTTTTAAATTATTATAGCTATTACATTACTATACAATTATTTTACAAAAACATATTTTTTCCGTTCGTAGTATATTTATTTTTGAATTGTAGGTACTAGGTACTTCGATAGGCGCTCTGTATGTGTGTATTGTATGAGTCAGTGCGATTGCGTACTCATCAGTGCTGCAGTCAGTGCAGACCGAGTCACACCGCATAGTCAGTGTATTGAGCAGGTGGGAATAACCCGTGATGTATGTTTTATGATTTGTATATCGTGGGCTGCAAACATTGCAATCCGCATTGCATATTTTAGCTACGTATTTTATTATAATTTTTTTCAGCCCTCCCACAAAAATCATCCCGAGCTGCCACTGACTTAATCCTACATAAAAAGTACATTGATATTTTCCCTATCACAAATATAGGTGTGAAGAAGTTAACTCTGACTTATCCTATTATTATTTTTATTATGCTCTTTATTATTTCCTATTATTTTCGTTATTATTTAACGTATGATGCTTAGTTTTAAGGAGTTAACTCACTTTTCATGTTCTCCATCTCATCAGTTAGAAATTACATGTTACAGACCAGAAATCCGTCTCCCAATGAACTCTCTTGGTTCTTGACATCATCTATTCTAAATCATTACCAGTGATCCAATGTGAGAATATAAGAATGATTTCTTATCAATGTTTTATATCCAGTACATAATTAATTTGCAAAGAGGATGACATGAATTGATTGTTCTGTAAACTAAAAAACTTGGACTTGTTGCATAATTTATGTAAATGAGACAAGTTCAGGATTATGAAAGTCACTAGGATAAAAATGTACATGTCAACTGACACAGCAAGGTTTTTTGTATTGCATTGGAGCTGATTTGTGACTTCTGAATTTCTTGTAGGATCAACAATTACTTGAGTTTGTATCAGAGAGTGGAGGTAGTAGAATTAATTAGTATTAAAGGTTATATTTATTATTGTTTTGAATATTTGAATTTTGATTAAACAAGTTTTACTGATAACTTGTTTTGTGCTTTATTATTGCTTAAATAAAAAATAATCTAAATTTTTTTTCCTTGTAAGTGTTTTTTTTCTTTTTCCTTGTAAATTTTTGGGTCAAATAAATTACTTTTATTACTTAACTTTACTTGTTTTGAGAATTTATTCAATTTATTAGAATTAGTTTCTAACATCGTTTTTTGTTATTTAGTTCTAACACTTGTTTGACACTTTAATAACCATAAGTTTTTAGGTTGTTTGTTTCATCATGTAGATAATAGTTAATAATTGATTGATTTACTTTTAGAAAATAGTACAAAAGACCTGAGTTAGGCCAGACTCTGGCTTTGCAGAGTCGTTAAAACCATTAGGTTTAGATTATTATTGATATTTTTGAATATTGCAACTTTGCAGGTGCAATATATGAATATATAAATCTCATCAATAGTCTGACCTCAAAATTAAACTTGAACAAATAGACTGCATAAAGTTCATTCTTGATATGTGGATACTTAAAGAGAATGATTGTTATGCCACAAATATCTACCATAAATCAACCTAGTAAATTTACCTTTATACTCCCCTTTCTAATGATAATCCTAGATACAAAGAGTCTTGCATTTCTGCATTAATTTGAAGAGCATATTCAGAAAAACACTATACTTCAAGCAGTTTTCTCAGTGTAGAAAATCTTTATTTAAGCTGTAAGTAACATTTTCAACATAGAGCCATCTTCAGGTTATATATTAGAACAGAATGTTAAAAATCAAACTTTAAAATTCCAAAAAACGTATAAAACAGTACGCTGTTATGATTACAGGTTAAACTTAAAAACAAAATGAAATAAAATATATAAATAATTAAAATACATGTTAACTACGAAAAAACCACTTGCTTTAACTTGAAATAAAAGTTCATACAGCACTGTGAGCAAGGATTAAAGGAACTTTAATGTCGTAAAACTTTTTGGACCCAACTACGGTCCCTCATCAGTACATGCTTTTTAGTAAGACAATGTTAACTATCGAACAATAATTTAGAACAAGTTTAAATACTGTTTGGTAACAAAAGATTCTATCATTTAGAATATTAGAATAACAAATACGAATTAATTAAAATTTAAAACATAAAAAATATAAACATATACAAAATATATAAAACGGCTTACATTAATACAAGGTACAATAATATATAAATATAATAACATACACATTTCATTAATGCACCCAAGGGCACAAAGTGTAAGGGAGGGACCCCCTATGCCATCAGCATAAGAACGTATACATGTTACCCAATATTCATATTAAGAATTTATCATATACAGCTGCATATATACATTACACTTTCAGCAGGTCAAATTAAAAAGTAAACACCCTTCATAATGTATTGATAACACACCATTTCGACGATAAAGGAAGTTCTGTCGGATTATTGTCATTAATAAAGGGCTGACAAGCATGATATTATTAATGACAATAATCCAACAGACCTTCCTTTATCGTGGAAATGGTGTGCTATCAATACATTATGAAGGGTGTCTGTTTACTTTTTAATTTGACCTTCTGGAAGTGTAATGTATATATGCAGCTGTATATGATAAATTCTTAATATGAATATTAGGTAACCTGTATATGTTCTTATGCTGATGGCATAGGGGGTCTCTCCCTTACACTTTGTGCCCTTGGGCGCATTAATGAAATGTGTATGTTATTATATTTATATATTATTGTACCTTGTATTAATGTAAGCAGTTTTATATATTTTGTATATGTTTATATTTTTTATATTTTAAATTTTAATTAATTTGTATTTGTTATTCTAATATTCTAAATGATAGAATCTTTTGTAACTGAATAGTATTTAAACTTGTTTTAAATTATTGTTTGATAGTTAACGTTGTCTTACTATGAAGTATGTACTGATGAGGGACCATAGTTGGGTCCGAAAATGTTTTACGAGATTTAAATTTACTTTAATCCTTGCTCACATTGCTGTATGAACTTTTATCTTAAATTAAAATACAAATTATAGATTGCAACAAAATAATATATATATATATATAGTTACATAGATAAGCTATTACATCTTATAAATTACGCTTAGGGGTGATACGGAACAAGTGTTTATATTGCTATCTGGAATTGGTCGTCTCATGTTTACTTGTAGCATATAACCAGACAGAGGATACTTGTTGCATTGGTCTCTCATTTAATATATTCTCTATTTTGTAACAATTTCTAAGGCCTCTGTAATTAGAGCCTGATTCGAGGTGTTTACTGGTCTAATAATCTTTGACTGTTCTTAGTTTATCCGTAAATCTTGGGCATATGCTTCGGCCAACAGCACAGTTGAGAGTCTACCTTTAGATATATCCTGTTTATGTTTGTTCAGTCTTTGGACTAAGGTTCGTTTTGTCACTCCTATATATGCCGCTTTTTGGTTGTTGCTAGCATTCGCCACTAATCCTACAGACCTCGCTTCACTGTACATCAGTAGAATATGTCAGTGCTATTCTGTAGATGTGTATAAATGCCTGAAGAGTGCTGACATATTCTAACAAGATTCCAGACTTAGAGCAAGAATTGTAATATATAAACACTATAGAGAGGGATCGTCACAACAAAAAATCATTTCTGAAGAATATACTAAATGCGGAGAGAAAGAAACTATGTAATGTGCAAGTGACACCACAGGAAGTAGCAAGTTCACAACCACAAATGGAAGGATACATACCAATACCATACAGCCTAAAGAAATTTAACTTAATGAAAAAACTAGCAAAGAAACTGTATGGTACATACCAATACCATACAGCCTAAAGAAATTTAACTTAATGAAAAAACTAGCAAAGAAATGCAACAAAAGCATAGTGATTAGAAGAGAGCCAACACTTTTTAAGCTTCTAAGAAACGGCAAAGATCTGCTAAAAGAGGTACAGTGAAGCAAGGTCTGTAGAATTACAGTGGCAAATGCTAGCAACAATCAAAAAGCGGCATATATAGGAGTGACAAAACGAACCTTAGTCCAAAGACTGAACAAACATAAACAGGATATATCTAAAGGTAGACTCTCAACTGTGCTGTTGGCCGAAGCATATGCCCAAGATTTACGGATAAACTAAGAACAGTCAAAGATTATTAGACCAGTAAACACCTCGAATCAGGCTCTAATTACAGAGGACTTAGAAATTGTTACAAAATAGAGAATATATTAAATAAGAGACCAATGCAACAACTATCCTCTGTCTGGTTATATGCTACAAGTAAACATGAGACGACCAATTCCAGATAGCAATATAAACACTTGTTCCGTATCACCCCTAAGCGTAATTTATAAGATGTAATAGCTTATCTATGTAACTATATATATATATATTATTATTTTGTTGCAATCTATAATTTGTATTTTATATATTTTATTTCATTTTGTTTTTAAGTTTAACCTGTAATCATAACAGTGTACTGTTCTTTTTTCCCGTTTTTACATTTTTTGGAATTTTAAAGTTTGATTTCTAACATTCTGTTATATTATGTAACCTGAAGATGTGTGGGATCCAAGGGCTAGGGCCCGCTGGAAAACGTCACTTCTCACCCGATCGTAACTTAGTGAACTTGACAATTTTATTGTTGATATTGGGTGAGAGTGGCCTTTGTCCGGCCGGTCCCGAATACCCCGACGGGTGAGAGTAGCCTCTGTCCGGCTGGAACCGAATACCCTGATCTCCACTATCCTCCTCAACAATAATAAACACCCCGAATTCGAACCGTGGGGGGCACTATGATATCGTGCAGGTGTTCGAGAGAGTGTACGAGTTAGTGTGACAGAGGTCACGATGTCAACTTCCCGGGAAAAGGGGAAGAGGACATGTTTATTTGTTCTACACAAGGAGAGACCGAGATTTTAACAAAGAAAAAGGGAGTCGGATTCTACACTCGATAGAGTACGGACGTTTTTGGATCACTCCCGTGATTTACCAACAGCGAGACATCCACCAGTTTGGCTATTCAACATCGCCATCAAAGACACTCTCTCCATCTCTTGCTCTGTCTTGGCCATCCAACATCCGAGACCCGGAGCTGTCCCGTCCGCTGCATTCCCATCCAGAGAAGATCATCGACCTAGCCGCCTCCGAGGAGAGGACCAGTCTACATCGACAAAAGACTAAGAAAACGCCCGACCAACCTCACGGAGTGGAGAACTTTTTTTTTTTTGTGTATCAAGAGGTATTTGTCCTCCAACAAATTTTGTCGGTTGTATTACTGTAAAATAACTCTCTCCTCAATAAAAGGAAGATGTTTGTTTTAACGATGTTGTCTCCGAGTCCGTCCTTGTGTCCTAACTCTCGCCACTCATCCTTACGGACGTCTCACGCCGCTTATAGGCCATCCGCCTGTTGAGAACTGCTCATTAGATATCTTGTGGGCTCTGCGGGCCGTGCGGGCCTCACAGATGATTCTATGTTAAAAACGTTAGTTACAGCTTAAATAAAGATTCTCTACACTGTGAAAAGTGCTCAAAGTATAGTGTTTTTTCTGAATTTAAGTAGAAGCAGTATAATTAGTTTAATATGAAGAGCATATCACTTATGCACCCATTTCTCTAACATTCAGAAATAATTTGATATTTTAAAACATGCTGTTATCACCCACAGTTTCAGCAGTAAGTAGTTTAACGAAATGACTTTTAAAATTAAGAATCAGTTTTATCAAGAATTTGATTGTGATAATGTAAGCCCTCTTATGATTATGATGATGATAATAATAATAATAATAAACCATTTTTGGTTTTTTCCATGATAGTCATTTAAGAACACTGTATTAAAGAACATATCACATTAAGATTACAGAGCAACAAATTCTAATATTTTTTGCTCATCTGTAATGATAAGAAAATAAGAATTGTTTTGAATTAGTGGTGTATATAGTATTCCAATTAGAGGCAATTGTGACAATCACATAAAATTATTTGTAGAATAAGCAAGAAATTTCAGGATAGGATTACACAACATCAAGATGACTTCCATTTCAATACACAGAATACAATTTTGTTCCAGAAAACATATGAGAATTACATTATGCTTTGGAATGATGCTATAATTACTGATCATATCCTGCACCATAATTCAGTGCTTTTCAGAGAAACCTAATATCATGAAACAAAATAAAAATGGTGATGTTATTAACATTAAGGATACAGAAACATTCAAATGAGCAATAAAATTCTGATTAAAGGAGGACTTTTATAATTTGTTATTTATTTATTTTTTTTGTGTTTATGCAATGTGTATTTTATTGTAACATTATTTTTTATTTATGTATTTAATTATTTCTTTTGTTTATAAACAGTATTTTCTTACAACATTGTGTGGTGTCACACAATATAATTTAAATTGATGCTTAATTGTATATTCTTTATGAAACTGAAGATAGATACTTTAGTCCAAAAGTACTTTTTTTTATTAAAGTTATTCTTTTGTAGTCCTGATAAATGAGTTTGTTTATTTTTTTAATATGATTTTTTGAGATCCTCTATCTCTTCACAAATCTTTTGAAACCATGCTTCCTCTGCTTTTTCTACATTCATTTTTTATAATCTTGTTCCATGTTTTGTATTCTGGTTTGCTCTTCAGTTTTTTTCTTTCTTTCATCAGTTCAAGTATTTCATTTATCATCCAAACCTTATTTGTTGTTCCATTTTTTATGGATAGAACTTATAGTTTATTTGATGCTTGCTTATCTCAGTTTGCTGTAATGCCTCTTTAGTTATGTTTTTATTATGTCTTATCATTTATATTCTCATTGAATTCCTTTGCAAAATTTTGTTTAATAATGTCTATTTTTAACAAAGATGTTTCATATTTTTTGTTGACTTCTCTTTTCTTTATATTCTTTAAACTATTTCTCATCCTTATTATAATTAGATTATGATCTGAGTTTTGATATCTGCACTGAGTATGTTTTTTTCTTGCTTTATATTGTTTTAAATCTGTCTTTTAAAAAGATAGTCATTTAATTCCTAATTAGTCTACCTGAGCATTTCTAAGTATAGGTTCTTCTTGAATGATGCTTGAATAGTGTTTGCTATGTTAATTGGTTTTCTTCACAGAATTGAATAAGCCTGTCTCCTTTTTTATTCTTTATTCTCAAACCATAAATCTTATGCAACTTAATTAAAATGGACCATTTATTTTGAAAGTGGTGTAAGTCCATTTTTTTAAAACAATGAGATATTACATAAATAAAAAGTTTACACTAAATTAATGTAATATTTCAGTTTTTTAAAAAAATGGACTTACACCACTTTCAAAATAAACAGTCCAAATAACCAAACTAACTTTGGCATTAAAGTCAGTCATAATTATTAGAATGTCATCTGATTTGATTATTTATATGGCTTCTTGGATCTGATCATAGAATTTTTCCTATATCATTTCCTGGATGATTTGCAGTTAGGAATATAATAATAACAATGTTGAAAGGTTTGGCAGCAATCTTCAATATTATAGTTTGGTCATTAATAGGCTAGAATCCTAACATGCATTTGGCAATGTTTTTTTCTCATATGCTTTTTATTGATGTGTGCTTGTCCTTCTGAAAATATATGAGTATATGATCCTTTTTGTGGATTATTCCAACTTTCTTCCATCTGATTTCACTAACTTCCATAAATTTATATAACTTAGAAATCACTATCAAGCAGCAGAGTATTACACTTTAAAAAATTTATTAGAACTAACGTTTTCGGCTTTTGCAAGCCATCCTCAGGTTCATATACAGTTATTTATGCTATTCTAGAATTTTTAACAAAAAAATTTTTCGTGTTATATAGAATTCCATTCAAATTATAAATACATAACTGAAAAAATTAAATTAATTAGTTCCAACAACAAGATTACTATGGTTACATACAATACTTATCTAGAAAAAATATTATTTACAAACATATTACTATATTATATTTAAATTGTTTGTTAAATCGTATTACATCTTCATGGCGTATTCCCATGGTTTGGGTATACTTGTTATTTTTTCGTTTATTCATTTTTCTTCACTTTGTTTTTTTTACTATCTCCAACACCTCTATTATATTTATATTCTTCCTTACCTACCTGTCCTATGATCTTAGCTCTATCCTAACATATCTCTATATTACTCCCATAGGCCTCCACCGCTAGTGCTGTAGTCTTATTTCCTTTCTGAATGTCGTTTTTGTGCTCGCAGAGCCTCTGCTCCAATGTTCTTGATGTGACTCCTATGTACTTTGAGTGTTCGCCATTTACGACGTCTCTTATCGGTATTTCATACACACCTGCCCATTCTGTTTCTCTCACGGGGTCCTTCTCATTTCGTAACGTATTAAATACTGTTGGTAGCCTCCTGGTTGTTACTCTTTTTCCTTGTTTACTTGCTAATTTTTTCATAAACTGGTAATCTTTTAGTCTATGCGGTATTGGCATATATGTCATCTGGTCCATCATGGTTTGCCTATTTGTTGGGTCCTCATGTGTCTGGTTGTTGGACTTCCTCTTAATTTCCTTATATATACTTAAGATAAAAGGTCTCTTGTACCCATGTTCCTGTCCCATCTTAACAATATAGTCTATTTCTTTTTTCTTATCTGCTTCTTTCACACAATACTTGATGGCCCTTTGAAAGAAGAACCTAAATGCAGCTTTTTTGTAAGTCATTGGGTCATCAGACCACTTAGGGATAATCACTGGATTGTATGTGGGTTTGCGGTAGACTGTTGTTATTAAGTGTTCTCCCTCTGGTATTATTCTAATATCGAGGTAGTTGGTTTCTTCCTTGCCTTCGTGTTCCATTTTCAGTACCAGTCCGTAGGCTTTGTTTAGGTTCTTCTTTCAAAGTGCCATCAAGTATTGTGTAAAAGAAGCAAGAAAAAAGAGATAGACTATATTGTTAAGATGGAACAGGAACATGGGTATAAAAGACCTTTTATCTTAAGTATATATAAGGAAATTAAGAGGAAGTCCAACAACCAGACACATGAGGACCCAACAAATAGGCAAACCATGATGGACCAGATGACATATATGCCAATACCGCATAGACTAAAAGATTACCAGTTTATGAAAAAATTAGCAAGTAAACAAGGAAAAAGAGTAACAACCAGGAGGCTACCAACAGTATTTAATACGTTACGAAATGAGAAGGACCCCGTGAGAGAAACAGAATGGGCAGGTGTGTATGAAATACCGATAAGAGACGTCGTAAATGGCGAACACTCAAAGTACATAGGAGTCACATCAAGAACATTGGAGCAGAGGCTCTGCGAGCACAAAAACGACATTCAGAAAGGAAATAAGACTACAGCACTAGCGGTGGAGGCCTATGGGAGTAATATAGAGATATGTTAGGATAGAGCTAAGATCATAGGACAGGTAGGTAAGGAAGAATATAAATATAATAGAGGTGTTGGAGATAGTAAAAAAACAAAGTGAAGAAAAATGAATAAACGAAAAAATAACAAGTATACCCAAACCATGGGAATATGCCATGAAGATGTAATACGATTTAACAAACAATTTAAATATAATATAGTAATATGTTTGTAAATAATATTTTTTCTAGATAAGTATTGTATGTAACCATAGTAATCTTGTTGTTGGAACTAATTAATTTAATTTTTTCAGTTAAGTATTTATAATTTGAATGGAATTCTATATAACACAAAAAATTTTTTTGTTAAAAATTCTAGAATAGCATAAGTAACTGTATATGAACCTGAGGATGGCTTGCAAAAGCCGAAAACGTTAGTTCTAATAAATTTTTTAAAGTGTAATACTCTGCTGCTTGTTAGTGCTTTCTAAGTTATATAAATTTTGATAAGAGTTAAGCAGTTGCTTTTTAACGAACCACTAACTTCCATGATTTCCACTCTCATATTTTCCATTTCTTGAAAAATATTTCAACTTTTTCAGCCTGGAATAATGTTTTGACATCCTAAGTTGCAAGTCTTAAGAATTTACTCCTGCATCTCAGAAAAGCTTCATTTTTTGTTATCCCTTTAGTGGTGAGATTTGAAATACCAACTTCATTCTATGCATTAGCATTACTTTTCTTGAAATACTTTGCTCTTTTCCGTGAGTCTTCTTTAGGATATGGTGGTTATAGGGGACCCAACCATTACTCCATTTAACTTATTTTTGTTATTGGTGTGAAACATGGTTATTATGAATAAATTAATGTGGCAAGGTCCCAATCTCTTTCACATTCTCTTAGGCTACTCTTAACATGAAGAACAGATACCTTCTGCAGCCACATCTAACATGATGTGCAGATACTGCTTCCAATGGCAAGTGCTTATTTACTGGTGTCACTGACTTACCATGACATAGACATTTCATCAGTAAGATTCATTGTGAGGTTTTGCTTGAGATAGAATAATAGCCGTATCTGTTCTTCAATATTCTATAATCCTACTGCTATTGGTCCATGACTGTTTATTCATCAGGTTGCCTTGCTTATTTTACAGCTCAGCCGCATATCTCAAAGTTATCTATCCATCTGCCACCTGGGAATTTACTTGGTAACAGTACAGCTCTACCCTAAGGTAATGAGTACAGTCACTAAAAACTTGGCATAAATTAGCAAGAGTAATTTTTCCAAATAGACTTTCAAAAAAATTTATATCTAATACCAATTCTTTCAAATTAGTTAGAGTAATTAATAATTAATTACTAATTGAAAGAATTAGTTATTCTTTGAATTAGTAATTAATTATTAATAGGTAATTTTATTCTAGTATGTAGTGAAGAAGGATTCATTAGAAATGGAAATTTTACTGTGCTATTCATAAGTGTGATATTCATAATTAGATTTTAACACTATTACTCAATCATTCACTAATTATTAAATAGCAGTTCTATTCCAGGCACTACCACTGTTAGTCACCTACACTTATGGAGGTCAGCCAAGAGTTTAGAGGATTGGGATTGATTAGCATAACCTGCAAAGTCGTGCTTTAGTACGATTAATATTTTACAAAGAATAATGAAGAAAGAGTTCACAAAGAATTTTAAAATTTTGTTTTCATTCATATTTTTCCATTTTTTTCTCTGTACTTTGAAACCAATATGAATTATCTCCTTTGATACCAATATGATCCTGTACTTATTTCTATAGGAACTTTTTCATTAATTTGCTGAAAATTGTAATTCAAAAGCATTATTGAAAGCTATTATTTTTCAACTTAATTTATTCATAAATGATTTTATACATCGCCTTTCTGGAGAGAATTTTAATTTCTTCTCTCTACATGAAAGATTCATTACATCAAGAAAGAATTGAGGTAAATGTTAAGACAGTATTCTTTTTCATATAGAACTTTGAATTTAAAAAGTCAGTTTTTCAATTAAATATTCATTTATGGTTTCTATTCAAAAGATTTTCATTCAAATTCTGTATTGTTCCTTGTTTATTCATCATGTTTGATAAACAGTTTTATTGATGTATAATTTTCCTTGATTATTGTAAAAAAAAAAATTTCATTTTCTATAATAATAATAAAAATTATTTCAAAATTTTAATTTCATATAATTATAATGTAAAATATAAATTAAAAGTTTTTTCTTTTATAAAACTCTTTATATAAATTTTCCAAAGAATGGGATCCTAATTCAGTCCTGGGCATCATCTGACTAGAAAGCTAAAGCATTTATATCCAGCCAATGTCTTATGTTCAACATAATTTAATGTAGTGTTCATAGATAATATTGTATACTTTACTTAGTGATCATATAAAATATGGTTACTTTGTTTTCTATAACAACTAATATATTTCTAACTTGTATATCTCTTATGAAGGGAAATATAAAAAAAAAAATGAAATTTCATTCCACTGCTTTAAAAATTTTAATTTTTAATTAATTAATTTAGTTTTTTGCTCACTTATTGCTAAAAGCAAACTAACATTAAATGAAAATACCGGTATATATGAAAAGGTTTTATTATGCTTAGAAAATACAGTAAATAAAGAATATAATAATTTAAGGATAAATAAACTTATTAAATAATATGCAATGTAATACATATATTTTTGTTTATAGGTAATTATGGTGACAGGTGATCATCCTATTACAGCTAAAGCAATAGCTAAATCAGTTGGTATAATTTCTGAAGGAAATGAAACTGTCGAAGATATTGCAGAACGATTAGATATTCCTGTAGAGAATGTTAATCCAAGGTACTTTTATTATTACAAAATTAAGACAATTTTAATTTTTTATATAATGGATTTTTAAAATTTATTACCAAAATTTTATTTAGTGATAAATTTATTTGATCTAAAACTTAAGATTCTGTCTAACTTGTATTAGATCAGTCAAAACATACAAGCTCAAATTAGGTAGAAATATCATTTAATAAAGGAGCAAATACAATCCTGGAATACTACACATTTCTATCCAATTTGAGCTTTTATGTTCTGAATAATCTATTTGATCTGTTCTGTATATTTGATATTGTCCTTTATATGACAATAAACATTTACATTTATTGAGATAGAGGGCATACTCAGAGGCTTAATCCTTTTAAAAATGAAGGACAAAATGAAAAGAGCAGCAGAAAGCCTGAAAAAAGAGAGAAAAGAGAGTGCTATTATTAATATAGCAGTACACTAATCTAAAAAAAGTCATCAGTTAGCTTAGATATACAGTATATATATATATATAGCATTTGCATATTTATTTAACCCAGTTGCAAATTTATTTAAACCTTTTGCAAATTGATTTAATTGTTTTGCAAATACATTTAAACTTTTTGCAAATTTATTTAAACTTAATGCAAAACAGTCAATCGATGCAACGACTTATAATGACTTATAGCAACGACTTATAATGCACGAGTCTGTTCATCTGTTCCCCAACCGTGACTTTGAGTGTAAAGTTTAGACCTACTTATAGCATTTGCAAATTTATTTAAACTTTTTGCATGTACATTCAAACTTTTGGCCTACAAACTGTTTAACAAAATTATGAGAATGAGTAGTGAATAAATGAGTATAATATTGATATATTAAAATGCAGTGGCATCACTAGGGGGTGCAGTCGGTGCAGCCCGCATTTGGTGACACCCAATATTTTCAAATGTATATTAATGTAATTATGTAATTTTTGTCAATTTTACAACTGTAAGCTCTTTTTATCCACTCACCAAACCCCTATATGTATATACAGTTTTTAATGTTTAGGTTCTAACAATAAATGATATCTCTTATAAACACTTAACTCCATGCTTTCTAACAATCAAACATTTTATAAAATGTTTGATCGTCAGTGGTTAAAAAGGGCTTACAGTTGTAAAATTGACAAAAATGTAACTTTTAACATACATTTGAAAATATTGGGTGTCACCCCCATGATGGTGTCACCAGGTGAGGACTGCACCCACTGCACCTCTAATGATGCCACTCCATTTTAATATATCAATATTATACTCATTTATTCACTACCCTTTCTCACCACTTTGTTAAACTGTTCATAGCCAAAAGTTTGAATATACATGCAGAAAGGTTTAAATAAATTTGCAAATGCTATATATATATCAACATGAGTGGATGTGATTCAAGTTCTCTGAACTTTTCCATTGCTCGACGCAGAGTTGAAGGAAGAAGTGGAAAGTATGAAGTTGTTTCTATGGAAAAAAAGAAACTATTTGTCAAATTGTATGAAGGTTTTTCTGTAAAGGAGGCAGCATCAAAATCAGGTATAAAATGGAATACAGAGAAAAACATAATTAGAAAATACAGAAGGGATAATTTTGAATTGCTAAACAATGGACCACAAGGGAACTACTTTCCCAATCGGGAATAAAGGGCTGAAACTACTTTCCCAATCGCCTAATAGAAGCAGAAGTTGAGAAAGAGCTCGGAATTAATATTATGAAAATCAGAGAGAAGCTTATTGAACATGACATTGAGTTAAATATGTCTTCCATGAGAAATGCATTATATGATTTAAAATTACACTTAAAAAAGAATCAGTAGAAGTAGACAGAATGAATAGCAAGTCGGGAGGAACATCAGTTACTGGAAGTCATCGCACTCAGTTTATCTAGAATTACTTCTCAATATTGTGTCAATTACATTATGGATATGTTTCTTTTGTTACCAGCTGCAGCTACTAGCCAACCACTGCACTAAATTTATATAATATATATTATAATATATTTTTTATATTTGCAAAAGGTTTAAATGAACTTGCACAAAGTTTAAATAAATTTGCAAAAAGTTTAAATAAATTTGCAAAATGCTATAGATTAGATATTGGATGAATTCTACATCAGTCACGGGAGATGTGACGATAAAAATTTATATTTATTGAAGGAAATAGAGTATGTATTCAAAGTGTAAGTTTTTAAATAATAAAAGGTAGCTTAAATGTGAGAAGACATTAGAAAAATATAAGGAAACAGAGAAAGGATCCTACTAGTAAAGTAAAGAAGAACATTAATGAGAAAGAAAAGAGTATTCTTTAGTTGCTTCTATGATTGAAATAATAGGTGAATTCTGCTTTCGATTCACAAGAAATGTGACAGCAAATAGTAGTATAAACCTAATTTCTGTTATGAACATTTTGATTAATTCTTATATTTAATGACTTATGCAATAATATTAAAAATTATTTGGCAATGCTTATTATTTTTGAAAAACAATCCATATTTATAGATGCTATACTGTAAGTCCTAGTTTAATGCTAGGGTTAAGTTCCTGAAAATTCAATTAACTGAAATCAAAATCCTATTGATTTAGTGTTATAAGTCAGAGTTACATTCCTAGATTCTGCTATAGAAGAGATAATATTTGATAATTTTTATCATCTAAACATTACTCTATTGTTCAATAATAGAATGAAATGAAACAAAAGCAAGAATTAATTATAAAATTTAATTGTAAAATTTTACATAATAATTATTATATCATGCTTACAGGTAAAGAAAAATTATTTTCTAATAAAAGAAGCTCAGAATTCTCAGGGGTTTTTTCCATTAATAATTTTTCAATGTCAGTTATCAATTATTCACTAATCATTAAACAGCTGTGCCACTGCAGGCCCTATTACAAGTCTTCAACAATCATGGTCATCTGCTGGACTTTGCATGATTGGAATTGATGAGTCTGGTATAGGCCCTCATAAAAATTTTCCAAAGGATGGATTTTTAATTTGATTTTGGTTTTCTTATTGGAATGAAATGCTCTCTAATTATAGAAAAAAAGAGATTTTTCTAATAGCAATGATTTTCATATACTGGATTATAAAGTACCAGATAAGAAAAATATTGGATTATAAGGTGCCAAATTAGAAAGTGCAGATTATATGGATTATACTCAGTTCAGTTTTCGAGCCAAGACAAGTTTTATTTTGAAACTTGAATTGATATTTTGAACAATTTGCATATCTATAAAAATAGTGTTTAAAGCACATTAAATCTATATCAAGATGATATCTTCTGGTAACAAACACTCTCATATACAGGCTGTATTTCACCACCTGTACTACCCTTTTTCACAGAAATGCGACAAAGTAGAAAGTAAGGAGAAAAATTTTGATAACCAAAGTATATCCGAAGAATCGAATGGTCATAATAAAAATTTTGTGGGCCCACCGGAAGTAGGGGAACAAAGAGTCAACTTTGAAATCTCCAATGAAAATGTATGCTGATTTGGGCATAACTGGATAGAACTGTAAAAACCAAATGACTTTTGTTTTGAAAGTTTTTTAATATCATCTACAGATTGTGAGATATCATGCAACAAAGATGCTACTGCATGTACTGCCAATTGGGCTATTCAAGCAATAAGAAGAAGAAGAATCCTACAGAGGGTGTCTGTGCACTCCATGGTGCACTCATAAAGGGCTAAAACAAGTTGGGAAACCCTTGCTCTTGAGTATGGCTCCATGCCAAACTGTGATGGCGAAAGACTTGTTGCACCTGTGGTTCGAGTACTACCACTGAATACCTAATCTGCATAATACTACTATTTGCTGCTTCAGTAGTGTTCTGCAGGGTTCATACAAGTACACAGATGCCCTCTGTTGGATTCTTCTTCTTATTATTGCTTGAATAGCCCAATTAACAGTACATGCAGTAGCATCTTTGCTGCGTGATATCTCACAATCCATTGGTGATATTAAAAAAACTTTCAAAACAAAAGTTGTTTGTTTTTTACACTTCTATCCAATTATACCCAAATCGGCATATGTTTTCATTGGAGATTTCAAAGTTGACTCATTGTACCTCTACTTCTGGTGTGCCCACAAAATTTTTATCATGACCATTCAATTCTCCAGATATACTTTGGTTATCTAAATTTTTCTCCCTACTTCCTACTTCATTGCATTTGACTTTTATTTTTTAATTCAAATATAAGGCAAATTCTGATTTTTTATTATAGATTTTTTTATTTTTTTAACTAAAAAGATATTTATAAAAATATCTTATTATTTTTCATAATCTTTTCATACTGTAGAATTTTAAAAATAGAATAAAAAAAAAAGATAAGAAATTAAGTGAAATAAATGAAGTATTAACATCTAAAAAGGCATATGCAAAATAATTCATATTCATGTTGGTATTTTTACATTTTCAAATACAATAAATAACTGTTATAGTGGGAATCTTCTAGTCCCATAATGCTCATTATAACAGAGTTTCATTGTATTAATTTTTTTATTTCTATAATCATTTATTAGTGATACTTGCCATTTATATTAATTTTAGTTAAATTAATTTTTAACTTGAATTCATTTGTTTGAAGACTAGTCTACAAGTGATATATGAACTATGCATTCACAATAATGGTATTCACAATAAATGCTTTCAGGGTATTAAAGAATAGTATAAAACAGTCCAGTACTAGACAGAAAAATATTTTATTAGTACAAAAAGAATGTTTTTGATTACCTACACTGGACTATAGTTGCCGGCATGAAAGAAAAAGGAAAATGATGCATGCATGTTGTATGTCCTTATCGACTGCAGTGACCTGAATTTACCCAGGGTTCCTCTTACTAAACCGTAATGGCATCTACTTGTTATCGTAGAAAGTTTATTCAAGGAAAAACTTTAAATAGTCAAGCTCAAACGATTATTTTTAATATTTTTAATTATCTAAAGGAAAGTAAATCTGGAGATAGTAACGATGCAATTATTAAAGAGACCAGCAAAGCAACAGGCTTATCATATTCAACCTGTCGAAGAATAATTGTTGACAGAACTACATCGGATTTGGAAGAAATAATTCGAATCCCAGGTAAAAAACGACCAAGGATATCCACATTAATTGATGTCGACGAATTTGATCTTTCTGTTATTCAGGTAACTGTGTCAGAAATTTTCAGAGAAAATAAATATCCAACCGTACCGGAAATTTTAGTACGTTGTAGTTGAAAGTTTGAATGTGCATGCAAAAGGTTTAAATATATTTGCAAAAGGATTAAATGTATTTGCAAAAGGTTTAAATGAACTTGCAAAAGGTTTAAATAAATTTGCACAAAGTTTAAATAAATTTGCAAAAAGTTTAAATAAATTTGCAAAATGCTATAGATTAGATATTGGATGAATTCTACATCAGTCACGGGAGATGTGACGATAAAAATTTATATTTATTGAAGGAAATAGAGTATGTATTCAAAGTGTAAGTTTTTAAATAATAAAAGGTAGCTTAAATGTGAGAAGACATTAGAAAAATATAAGGAAACAGAGAAAGGATCCTACTAGTAAAGTAAAGAAGAACATTAATGAGAAAGAAAAGAGTATTCTTTAGTTGCTTCTATGATTGAAATAATAGGTGAATTCTGCTTTCGATTCACAAGAAATGTGACAGCAAATAGTAGTATAAACCTAATTTCTGTTATGAACATTTTGATTAATTCTTATATTTAATGACTTATGCAATAATATTAAAAATTATTTGGCAATGCTTATTATTTCTGAAAAACAATCCATATTTATAGATGCTATACTGTAAGTCCTAGTTTAATGCTAGGGTTAAGTTCCTGAAAATTCAATTAACTGAAATCAAAATCCTATTGATTTAGTGTTATAAGTCAGAGTTACATTCCTAGATTCTGCTATAGAAGAGATAATATTTGATAATTTTTATCATCTAAACATTACTCTATTGTTCAATAATAGAATGAAATGAAACAAAAGCAAGAATTAATTATAAAATTTAATTGTAAAATTTTACATAATAATTATTATATCATGCTTACAGGTAAAGAAAAATTATTTTCTAATAAAAGAAGCTCAGAATTCTCAGGGGTTTTTTCCATTAATAATTTTTCAATGTCAGTTATCAATTATTCACTAATCATTAAACAGCTGTGCCACTGCAGGCCCTATTACAAGTCTTCAACAATCATGGTCATCTGCTGGACTTTGCATGATTGGAATTGATGAGTCTGGTATAGGCCCTCATAAAAATTTTCCAAAGGATGGATTTTTAATTTGATTTTGGTTTTCTTATTGGAATGAAATGCTCTCTAATTATAGAAAAAAAGAGATTTTTCTAATAGCAATGATTTTCATATACTGGATTATAAAGTACCAGATAAGAAAAATATTGGATTATAAGGTGCCAAATTAGAAAGTGCAGATTATATGGATTATACTCAGTTCAGTTTTCGAGCCAAGACAAGTTTTATTTTGAAACTTGAATTGATATTTTGAACAATTTGCATATCTATAAAAATAGTGTTTAAAGCACATTAAATCTATATCAAGATGATATCTTCTGGTAACAAACACTCTCATATACAGGCTGTATTTCACCACCTGTACTACCCTTTTTCACAGAAATGCGACAAAGTAGAAAGTAAGGAGAAAAATTTTGATAACCAAAGTATATCCGAAGAATCGAATGGTCATAATAAAAATTTTGTGGGCCCACCGGAAGATGTAAAATAAAAATATATAATCATGTACAGAACACCATATAAATAACAAAAGCTCTTGAATCAATTAAAATACGAATTCAACATAGTATTAGCAGAGATTAATAATACAGACACTACATAATGCTATCTGAATCAAAAACACATCAATAAAAAGTAAATTTCAAAAATTTTAAAAATACAAATAATACTTGAATATCTCAAACAAAACAGTATATTCAGCATATACAAATTGTGATCTATTGTAAAATTTTTACTGATAAAAATATGACAAGAAAGAGGACGATTAATTCAATATAAATACAAATAAAAATAGTTAAATCATGTAAGTAAATTTTTTATAGGTATGAAAATAGACCAATATGAGAAACAAAATTCATAAGACTGACTACATCAATACAGAAACTGCTCAACTTACATTAATTTGATTTTGTAAATTCAACTTTATGTAAAACAGTGGTATTGCAGTATCAATTATAACATTCTATGATAACAGTTAATGATACTAGTGATAATATTGCTATACAGAGTGTTTTTCACCACCCATACACCATCCTTTTTTTCTTGGAAATGCAAGGAGATAGGAAGTAGGGAAAAAATTTTGATTACCAAAGTATATCTGAAGAATGAAATGGGCATGATAAAAATTTTGTGAGCCCATCAGAAGTAGCGGCACATGGAGTCAACTTTGAAATCTCAAATGGAAACATATGTCGATTTTGGCTTAATATGTAAAAAACAAAACTTTTGTTTTGCAAGTTTTTTAATATCACCTATGGATTGTGAGATATCACAAAAAAAAGATGCTGCTGCATGTACTGCCAATTGGGCTATTCAAGCAATAAGAAGAAGAAGAATAATCTGACAGGGGGAATCGGTGTACATCCATAGTGCTCATAAAGGGCTGAAACAAGTCAAGAAACCCTTGTTCTTGAGTCCGGAAGTAGGGGAACAAAGAGTCAACTTTGAAATCTCCAATGAAAATGTATGCTGATTTGGGCATAACTGGATAGAACTGTAAAAACCAAATGACTTTTGTTTTGAAAGTTTTTTAATATCATCTACAGATTGTGAGATATCATGCAACAAAGATGCTACTGCATGTACTGCCAATTGGGCTATTCAAGCAATAAGAAGAAGAAGAATCCTACAGAGGGTGTCTGTGCACTCCATGGTGCACTCATAAAGGGCTAAAACAAGTTGGGAAACCCTTGCTCTTGAGTATGGCTCCATGCCAAACTGTGATGGCGAAAGACTTGTTGCACCTGTGGTTCGAGTACTACCACTGAATACCTAATCTGCATAATACTACTATTTGCTGCTTCAGTAGTGTTCTGCAGGGTTCATACAAGTACACAGATGCCCTCTGTTGGATTCTTCTTCTTATTATTGCTTGAATAGCCCAATTAACAGTACATGCAGTAGCATCTTTGCTGTGTGATATCTCACAATCCATTGGTGATATTAAAAAAACTTTCAAAACAAAAGTTGTTTGTTTTTTACACTTCTATCCAATTATACCCAAATCGGCATATGTTTTCATTGGAGATTTCAAAGTTGACTCATTGTACCTCTACTTCTGGTGTGCCCACAAAATTTTTATCATGACCATTCAATTCTCCAGATATACTTTGGTTATCTAAATTTTTCTCCCTACTTCCTACTTCATTGCATTTGACTTTTATTTTTTAATTCAAATATAAGGCAAATTCTGATTTTTTATTATAGATTTTTTTATTTTTTTAACTAAAAAGATATTTATAAAAATATCTTATTATTTTTCATAATCTTTTCATACTGTAGAATTTTAAAAATAGAATAAAAAAAAAAGATAAGAAATTAAGTGAAATAAATGAAGTATTAACATCTAAAAAGGCATATGCAAAATAATTCATATTCATGTTGGTATTTTTACATTTTCAAATACAATAAATAACTGTTATAGTGGGAATCTTCTAGTCCCATAATGCTCATTATAACAGAGTTTCATTGTATTAATTTTTTTATTTCTATAATCATTTATTAGTGATACTTGCCATTTATATTAATTTTAGTTAAATTAATTTTTAACTTGAATTCATTTGTTTGAAGACTAGTCTACAAGTGATATATGAACTATGCATTCACAATAATGGTATTCACAATAAATGCTTTCAGGGTATTAAAGAATAGTATAAAACAGTCCAGTACTAGACAGAAAAATATTTTATTAGTACAAAAAGAATGTTTTTGATTACCTACACTGGACTATAGTTGCCGGCATGAAAGAAAAAGGAAAATGATGCATGCATGTTGTATGTCCTTATCGACTGCAGTGACCTGAATTTACCCAGGGTTCCTCTTACTAAACCGTAATGGCATCTACTTGTTATCGTAGAAAGTTTATTCAAGGAAAAACTTTAAATAGTCAAGCTCAAACGATTATTTTTAATGTTTTTAATTATCTAAAGGAAAGTAAATATGGAGATAGTACGATGCAATTATTAAAGAGACCAGCGAAGCAACAGGCTTATCATATTCAACCTGTCGAAGAATAATTGTTGACAGAACTACATCGGATTTGGAAGAAATAATTCGAATCCCAGGTAAAAAACGACCAAGGATATCCACATTAATTGATGTCGACGAATTTGATCTTTCTCCTAGTTTTTAGTTATTAATAACTAATAACTAGGAAGAAGACAGCAGATATTCTTAACAAAAAACCAGCCCATAATCTTCCCCCAGCATGGAAATACACTATCGAAAAAATAAATCATTCTAGACCACCAGCCCGACTTAATGATGCAACTGTTTAGGCTTAGCACTCCCAATTTGTCATAAAAAATTTTTTGTGAATTATTAATTCTTTTTTATTTTTATTTTATATGTTACAATTTTAAACATACCCTAATGCTAAATCTCATTATATTTGTTATTTAGATGATAATTGTTTTTTGTTGCTATAGTAACTAATATTGTTCTAATATTTAAATTTCTTGTTCCAATTCTTGTAACACCTGTATCCTGAAGATGGCAAATAGCCAAAAACGTTTGTTATTGTAAATAAATCATTCTTAACTGCTAGAAAGTGTTGGTTTTTTGTCTTAAATTTACTAAAATAGACTAAGTAGAATCAGTTTTCTATTCTAACATGTGCTTGATTTAAAAGGCTTCATTTTCATTTTCTTAGATAAATAAATCAATGTTTAATCATATACTATTGATTTTGTTGACTTTAATTTTATTATGGCCAAATTTCTTTGTCAAGAACAGAACTTCAGATTTCAACATTACATCTAATGGGAATTGATTTTTGGTTTTAAATAGTTCTTACTCAAAGTGTTTGCTCCAGGAATGAATTAGCTTGTAAAGGCGGGAAATACCTGTACTTTGAAATGAAATTAATTTTTAAAATTTCCATTTGGAAACTTACAAACTTTTTATTAAAAAATTAAACTATACCTTTTGTAGATCACATGGTCTGCCGTTAATATAAAAAAATTGTCTATCAGATGAACTGCGACCTTCTCCATGTTCACAATTAGATATATATCCTTCAATTCTAAGCAAAAAATTTTAAATAATATACTAAATTATTAAACGAATTTCTAAGCAGTAAATAAATTAAAAATTAAAGAATTGTTTTTAAAATTTAAAAAGAAAGGTATATATAAAAATTATAAATAGATTTAAGTGGATATTAAACTGCTTCTTTCATATTAAAATAAAAATAAACAAACACAGCACTACATAGCAGTAGAAAAGTTTTAAAAAGCAGAATCCAAAACATTTTCAACTAAAAACTTGGTCAATAGTATTCCTGCTGATGTCAACTAAGTTTTTAGTCAAAAACATTCCAGATTATGCTTATTAAAAACTTTTCTACTGCTATTTAATGCTGTGTTTATTTATCTTTATAAAAATTATTAACAGCTATAGAACTACTACTTGTGAATTAGTACTTCTTATTGTAAACAAAAGTCCTGCCTACTAAAAATATAATTATTCTAATAAACAATATCCCAAATATTGATTTGTTTAAAAAGCTCACAGATATGATATATTAATGACTGTTAATTAATATTGTTCTATTTATAGATGATATTTTCTAAGGAGAAATTAATTTCCAAATGACAATCTTTGCAAAGATATCCAAATCATAATTCTAATTAATGTACTGAAATTCTTTACTGATGATAATATAGCTTCCTTTGCCATAAAAAAATAATCATGGCTGTGCACAAAAATAAATTAATTGCAATTAAAGACAGTCTTTTATTACTTTTAATACCAGAAAAAATAAGCAATTCATTACTCTCAAATTCAAAATAATTAATTCTATTTAAGAAGTTTCTACTTTTTATTCATATAATTCTATATAGAAAGTATGAATAAGAAATATTTTAACAAACAAAATTCTCTATATCCAAAAAGTTTGAAAATAAAATGGTGTGTATGTATGAAAGTTCATCATTCAGATATTCATTATTCAAAGAATACATGTATTAATATTGAATAAATTGATTTTTCTTGAGGTATTAAAATTAAAATTGAAATTAACTATAAAAAAAATCAGATGATTAAGGAAACAATTAACTTAATATTTAAGATATCATACTTGAAAGAATCATATAGTTCTAGGTCCAAAGTTGAAAGAGAAAATTCTTCTATTATTTCTTTAGATGGCCATTGTTTGCTAAACTCCAATAAATTGAAAGCCTGTAATTATAAATTATAGGGTAAATAATTGAACTGTATTTTTAATATTTGATATATTAATTTTTAAATAGAATGGATTCTGCTTAATTAGGACACGTTGGGACTAAGTCATTTTGGACCAATTAAGCAGCTGCTCCAATTAAACGAAATAATAATAAATTCTAAAATAAAATATGTAATTTGTAGGTAAATAAATAGGATAAAAAAAATAATAATTAGGTACCTATTGTAATGCTTTAATAAAATGATAATTAGATACCTATTTTAATACTTTAATAAAATAGGTACCTATTTATTAGTTTTTACTGATCTCCTCTGACTTCCTCTTCAACATTGGGCCGCTGATATTCATGCCTCGCCTGCTGACTATAGAAAACCATTGATCTAATGCTTCTTTGACTTCTGGATCCTTTGCATCACGCTTTCTTTTCGATGTTCCTGGAATTTCTTTCTCTAATGCCCACTCCTTGATTTTTATTTTGGATGTTTCTAGAATTTCTTTCTGTAATGCCCACTATTCACACAGTTGATTTTCTTGTTGTAAAAGACGTGCTATGGTAAATTTTGGTACTCAGTTATTTCAGCAAGTCTACGATGACTTGTATTAAATGGCTGGCTTTTAATTTTATCCAGCAAAGCAATTTTACTCAAAAGTGTAAAATCCTTTCTTGACATCTTGGTAAATATTTAAAAATTTTAAATAAAATCGACACTGTAAATGAATATCACCATATCCTTTCCAATGTACAATGAGCAGCCTAATATGGTAAAGAGCTTATGGACTGCAAAGTCAATTCATCCAATAGAATAACCAGTTTCTGTTTTGTTCATCCAATAGCAGTTTACTTTTTATCATTGCTAAATTAAACGGTAATAGAAATCAAAAGCACTAACAGCAGTAAATAAATAAAACAGAATTTTATTCCTATAACAAGAACGTTTTTGATATACTCTTATATCAACTTCAGTTGTACAAAACTAATCCAGATTGGTTCTGTACAACTGAAGTTGATATAAGAGTATATCGAAAACGTTCTTGTTATAGGAATAAAGATCTGTTTTATTTATTTACTGCTGTTAGTGCTTTTGATTTCTATTACCGTTTATAACAGAAGATAAGCAGTATGTTTAAGTTTGAATTTGAAAGATTTAATTGCTAAATTAATACTTTACATTTCATAGTTATGCTATTAAATATTAAATTAAATTTCTAATCACTTAAAATGAAATAAATACAACGAATGACATCATCATCCTTTTATATTTAGCAATGACAGATAATACGGTTTTTTCTAAGCGAGGAGAAACATTTTCAGTGAAGCTAGAAATACTATTTTAGATTTATATAAGTACTTTAAAAGGCAGAAATCTTGCAAATGACATCTTCAATGAAACTTCACTTGATATTGTTATTTCTGTATCGCAATTAAAAGAATAATCAAAAAAAGCAAAACAACAGACGATGACCTGGAAATGGAAAATATGCCAGTTAAATTGTCAACACTTGGAAAGAAAAGGCATTTTAGTATTTATAAAGTAAAGATTAAAATATTTTAATCAAATTACTATGTTTTTAAATCAAACATCAAATTGAAAGTGATGATAAATTCTCTATTGCAATCCATTTTACATCATATCACTTATCGTTAACCCTAATTGAAAAGATTCGTCGATCATCAAATTTGGCCTTGAAAGTTCTTCTTTAGTTGAAAAGGATATAGGTACAGTAACGATAAACTCTTAAGTAGACGCACATTTACCAGACACAATGATAGATAACCGATTCTCATCACGCTAGTGTTGCTGAATACAGTATTGTTATGTATTATATATCAACAATGATGATATTTACTTATAATTTTATTAAAGAATGGATGTTTATATTAGTGTGGTGACAATGTGTATATAATAGGATGTGAAGAAACAACCCGCTCCATTGTGTTAGTCTGTATTGTCTTGTAGAAAGGTTTAACGTGTAAAATTACTGGTACAATAAAATGTTGTTATAATTTTTATATAAGATTCTTTTAAGAAAGCACACAATTATTAGTGTACATACTGTTGCCATATATTTGAAAAATCCCTAAAATATATCAAAAACTGAAAATTCCTTTTCTGCTACTGTCCCAATTAAGCATTTAAATTATGTATAACTTATTAGTTTGGTTTCCATTCTTTGAGATTTGGCCCAATTATGTGGAATCCACTGTATTGAAAAAATATAAACAACTTGATAAGATAAAGTTTACTTTCAAAAAATTATTTCAATTAATATTTGTTGCAATATGCTTGCATCATAACTTTTCATTTGTACCAAAAATAACATTCTATTGTAGAATTTATTTTCATTTATAACATATTATAAAAAAATTAATCTGCATTAATAATAAACTTAAGGTTAGATTCTACTATCTTATAATTTTATATTATCTTTTATATATTCATCAGCGTTTTTGATCTATTAAATATTTGTAATATGACAAATACCTATAATTGTATCTTAGTAATTATACTTATTATTTTATTATATATAACTGTAAACACCTCTAATTTTCTCTACTATGATACTGAAATAGATTTTAACTTATAAATCATAATGTAAAGAAATGAACATGAAATTGTCCTATTTAACATAATTCTTTTATCTAATTTTATATTATTTTTATGAAAATTATATTTATTTAATGGGTTAAGTTACCATTCATTGCTATTTAATTAAGTCATTGTTGATTCTGAGTCTGAGATAGAGATCCAAGGTAAGCAGTGATTTTCAATTCTTTCTACGTGAATTTGACCAATTTGATTTGTTCTTTTTATATTGGAGTAAAAATATTAGATTGATATTTCAATGCTGTAATGATAGAATTCTACTTGTAATTTGATACTCTAATTTGTCTCTCTCTGGCAGGGTAATTTTATTACTTCTAAAACTTCTATTGAAATATAATGAGGCCATCTGTTATTATTAAGTGAAGTTCTGTTGTATTTTTTTTACAATTATTTAAATAAGAGTTAAATTCAGGAGGAAAAAAAAATCAATGAATGTTGAAAGTTTGTGTGATTAGTAACTTTTAAAATTCATTCATTATACATTTTGTTAAAACTGTATTCATTTATTTGATTTAATATAAGATTTTGCAAACATTCCTTTTTATTTTAAGCTGAATACTGCATTTTATGATTTTTGCATTACATATATAAAAAAAATATAAAATTTAAAAAATATCTGAATGATATTTTTTGGAAAGCATTTCATTTTTTACTTCTTTTGACAATATTATAGTGATATTTCACTTGTATTTCAAAGTCAAGCTTTCAATTACATTAATAATAGAAGAAAATGGGCAATAAATGCTTTATAACTTAAAACAGACTCAAAAATATAAATAATACAGTGGATTCCGCTTAATTGGGACAAATCTCAAAGAACGGAAACCAAACTAATAAACTAATACATAATTTAAACGCTTAATTAGGACAACTTTTCGCTTAATTGGGACAATAGCAGAAAAGGAATTTTCAATTTTTGATATAATTTAGGGATTTTTTGAAAGTATGGCAACACTACGCACACTAATACTTGTGGCGTGCTTTCCTAAAAAATTCCTTATATAAAAATTATAACAACATTTTATTGTACCAGTGGTAATTTTTCAGGTATAAACCTTTCTACAAGACAAATATATAATGGAGTAGGTCATTTCTTATAGTCTTATTACATATACATCGTCGACACACTGTCGCAGCACTAATATAAACATCCATTCTTTAGTAAAATTATAAGTAAATATCAGCATTGATAAATAATACATAATACTGTATTTGGCAACAGTAGCATGATGAGAATCGGTTATCTATTGTCGTGAGTCTGGCAAATGTGTGCCTATTTAAGTGTCTACTGTTACTGTACCTAGCGATTATTCATTTACAGTGTCGATTTTAGTTAAAATTTTTAAATCTTTGCCAAGATGCCAAGAAATGATTTTACACTTCCAAGTAAAATTGTTTTGCTGGATAAAATTAAAAGCCAGCCATTTAATACCAGCCATGGTAGACTCCTGATATAACTGGTGTATCAAAATCTACCATAGCATGTTTTCTACAACAAGAAAATCAACTGTGTGAGAAGTGGGCATTACAGAAAGAAATTCCAGGAACATTTAAAAGAAAGCATGATGGAAAGGATCTAGAAATCGAAGAAGCATTAGATCTTTCTTTTGTATGGTAAGCTTGGTGGCTAAATTTTGATTGCCCCTTATTTCTTTTGTATGGTAAGCTTGGTGGCTAAATTTTGATTGCCCCTTTCCACTTCAAATAAAGGTAGTAAGGAAGCCATATAGGCCAAAATTAAAAGCGAAATGTAGAAAAAGCAAAGACCATTCCAACTTATGTGATGAAAGTGTGAAAGTAACCCAAACCCATTCTATGTTAGGTAGAAGCTTAAAACTATGTTAGTAATATATCTGGAAAGTATGTTAAGAGGAAACTTATTTTAAATTAGTAAAAGACTTACAACTATGTTAATGCCTAAAACTAATAAGTTTTATTTATTTATTATTTATTTATTTTTATTTTTTTTTAATTAAATAAAATGTTAGTGTGTTAGTAACCTAGGACTAGACTTATAGCTATAATCAACATATCACAGTCACTCTGCTAAAGAACTGAAAGGACAGAAAGTATTAATAGTACCAACCAGATCTAACCTAAACATTCTGATGTCTCCACTCACACAAGAAAGAAAGTGCGGGGGTAGACATACCACAGATACACCTCAGCAATGGGAAAAACCAATGGAAGTAAGTCATTGGAGAAAAACCAACAGCTGAAGTGCACTGGAGGAGGCAGTTTGCCTGGATATAAGAATCCATTCACACAAACACATACATTCTATGCCACTGACATTATATCCGATGAAATTGGAAATCTGACACCAAATAAAGCAATCAGGAACTTAGAGGTAAACAATTGGAAACATGCTAGAGTATGAAGAAAATTACTGAACAATCAAAAATACAAGAAATAGCAATGAGAAACATCCGGAAACACAAATAAACAAAAGTACATATGCAAGTTAAATCAAATACAGTGGGTGATCGGTTAACGAACATAATCCGTTCCAAGACAATGTTCGTTATCCAAATTGTTCGTTAACTGATCATCAATTTACCATAGCTTTATGGGATTTTGATTAATTCGTTCTGGAAACTCAAAAAACATAGATAAAAAATTATATAATTTTCTTACTATGTTTGTTTATATGTAATAATAATAATATATACATAAATAATCTTGCATTTTCATCTATTATGTTTATTTTCCATTAAAGAATCTATCCAATGTTGATTGCTTTTCTCTCTCCCTCAGGATTTTTCGGGGAAGTGATTAATAGCACTGTCGTAGTAGATCTCCCCAAGCCTATTGACCTCAACCTGGTATGGGTGCTATTCTAAGACCAAAAAATTGTAAAATCTCTCTCTTACCTTCTTTAATATTCTAAGACCAAAAAATTGTAAAATCTCTCTCTTACCTTCTTTAATAATGTTTGATTTGTTTACGTTGTCTTCAAGTTCATTTTAATCAGGAAAAATTACTGTTCTTCAGACGAAAAAATTGTTTGGTTTACGTTGTTTCCAAATTCATTTTAATCAGAAAAAATTACTGTACTTCCATCCTTACCATATGTCCATGAATGCACAAGGCCTAAGCCTGTCATTCCATTAGGTTAGTTAAGCCGCCATATCCTCATGGAATATTTTTATCTGGTGGTGCCACTTACAGAGCTGCCATCATCACAGGCTGACTAACACCCATGATAGGGTCAACCGGAAGATTGAAGGATGGGTTTCAACGGGCCGGGCCCAGATCCCTCCTGAAAAATTGTGATTTCAACGGGCCGGGCCCAGATCCCTCCTGAAAAATTGGAGGAGTGGGATCCCGGATCCCTCCAGAATGTTAAGCCACAGATTACCACGCAGCCATCGATGGGACCCCTGGATCCTCCAGAATGGTAAGCCACAGCTTTACCATGCAGCCATCCGGCTGACTTGTCTTTCCGTCAGTCCGTGGGTCCCACAGTTAGTTCTATGAGGTGTTCGTTATCCGAACATGTGTTTTTATTCGGTCAGTCCACAGGTTCCACAGTTTGTTCTGTGAAGTGTTCGTTATCCGTATTCCATTAGTCAGCGGGTCCCACAGTTTGTTCGGTGAAGTATTTGTTATCCAAACATATGTTCATTAACCGAACATAAAAATCTTTCAAAAAAGTGTTCGTTATCCAATTTGTTTGTTATCCGAACTGTTGTTAACCGATCACCCACTGTAGTTCAGGGAAACAATAGGAAATACTGCGGAAACAAACAACTAGCCTGAGATAAGGCAAACCAATTGAAGAAACATATGGAAATACCATAAAAACTTTTGGAAAGGCTAAAGTCAACTTTAATATGAGGAAACAAAAGGAAACAAGAATATTGAAAGAACAAAAGAGAACAAAAAAAAAACCCAAAAAACCGAAAACAATAATGACCCTGCAAAAAGAAACATAAAACCTATTGGAAGAACCTCAACAAGACGAAAGCAGAGGGACACCAATAACAACGTCAAAGGTGTTAGGGAAACATCAAAACTAATCTTAACATAAAAACACTAACAACATTCCTCAAAACTGAAAGAATCAGGAAAACTGAGCTTAACATAATACTACCAACTGTCTACTATACTTCGCAACTTAATAGAAAATCCCAATTGCTCAATGTATCCTACTGAAAGACCAATAAACAAAATGTGCAAACTGTAAGAGAAGGGTGGACATTATGGGCAATAGGAGGGTCTGAGAGTTGCAATAGAAGGAAAAGACAATTTAGAAACAATGAGTACCAATCATCCAATCCTGACTGCTATGG